>JAMYWO010000031.1:161805-241075 GCA_024220525.1 Cochliopodium minus | reverse complement strand
ATAAATCCTCGGTATGGTAAAGTTTCAAGCAATCTTTTGGTATTAAGCAAAAACAAAAATATTAACTTAGATTTTATAAAGTACATGATTGAAAAAAAATCAAAGATTAACTATTGTTACAATTCTTTAAGCGTATTTCAAAGTTTATGCAATAATAAATATATCTCTAAAGAAGTTATTGATTTCATGTTTCAAAATGCTCATAATAGAAAAGATAGATATGGAAAAACTCCCCTTCATTCTTTATTTTCGAACAAAAAAATAAGTGAGGAAAATCTAATAGATTACCTGAAATTTAAAGAAGAAAAGGAGGATTTTGATAATTATCTTTTGTATTATTGTTGTAACGAAAATGTAAATATTGAAATGATTAAATTTTTGATTGAAAAAAAAGTTAACATTGATCTCCCAGACATAAAAAACGAAAGAAAAAAATATGATATTATTTACAACAAAAAATCTTACATTTCAAATTTGCTTGGAAACAAAAATGTGACTGTTGATATTTTGAATTTTATGATTGAGCAAAAGATCGATATTGATTTCAATAATTTTACTGATATTTTGGAAAATGAAAACATATCTGCAGTCAAAACATTAATTCAATATTTTGTTGAAAACAAAGGAGACATTAACAATCGCACAAGAGAAGAAAAAACGGTTCTTTCTATTTTTATAAACCAAAAATATTCACCTGTAAACTTTGAGATAATCAAAGTTTTGATGGAATTTAAAAGTGATCCTAATCTAGTCGAATTAAGAACCGATATTGACCCAAATTTGAAAAAACTTTTTCTGAATACATTTGGGATTGACAAATAATATGTTTAAAAAATTTCTTTCTTAAATAAAAATTTCAATAGTTCCTGAATATAGATTTTGCATTTTATTACTCTGATCTTCTTGCATCCAGCTTGGAAAGGATCAATCTCCACATTTTTTTTGTGGAAAGATCTTCCAAATTTTTTAAATTTTTTATTTGAAACAATTATTTCAAATAGATTTTGATCTCAAAGACATTAATAGATTGTATATCGTTTGTAATTTAATTACCTTTCCAAAATTTGGCTCCCTCAAAAATTAAAAAAAAAATCTGTTTGATTATTTCACTTTAAAATATAGAAATGGATTTGCAAAACAATAAAGTGATATTAATAGTCACATCCATTGTCATATTTTTCTTGATGTATAATTTCTATCTCAAGAATGAAAGAGACAGCGATGTGCAGAAGGAGATGTTGGATAAATTGGATGATCTGAAGGAGTTCAATCAATATATGAGGATCATCAACGAGCTGAAAGAGTATAACAAAGAATTATCGCTTCAATATCAAGAAATGAAGAAATATGCAACAAAAGGAAATATGATGACAGCAAATCTTGAATTGGAAAGAGGTATGAAGGAAAAATTAATTTTTGGGTTGTTAATATATCTTATAAAAAATTATATTTGATCAAATATTAAGGATGAAATCGATATGTTATCATTCTTTTTACAATTTAACATCTATCCATTCAATAACCAAAAAAAAATAACAAATTAATAAATAGAATATTTAAAATATTAAATTAAATTAAATTAATCATTGAATAAAGAAATTTGTAAAAATTTTTAAAAAATATTTGGAAAATTAGTTCATTTCTTATTTTCGAATAGAAAAACTTTATCTCATTCAACAAAAGAGTGAATTGTTCGATTTGGACGCTAACAAAAAAATAATTTTCCCACCAAAAATCAAAAAAGTGTACATAGAGGTAGGAATACATAAAAAAAGTAAATTGGAAACTCATATAATGAAAACTGAAGGTAAAAAAACCAATTTTTTTTTTTCTTTTAATTTTTTGTTTTAAATATTTTATTTTTCTTTTTTTATAATTTATTATTTTTTTTTTCAATTTATTATTTTTTTTATTTCTTGAATTTTTTGTTTTTGTAGATGCATTTTTAATTGGGTTCGAACCTGTACATGAATATTACAAAGAATCTCTTAAACTAGACAAAGACAAGTTCAGGGTGATCCAAGCTGCTTTAGCAGAAGAAGATGGATATAAAACTTTCTACGTAGAGAGTGTAGGAGGAGAAAGTAAAAAAAAAATTAAATAAAAATAAAAAAATAAAAATAAAAATTGAAAAATAAATTTAAAAAATAAAATAAATAAAAAAATAAAAAATAAAAAATAAAAAATAAAAAATAAAAAATAAAAAATAAAAAATAAAAAGTAAATAAAAATAAAAAATAAAAAATAAAAATAAAAAATAAAAAATTTAAAAATTTTTTCAATTTCGATAGGATCATCTTTGTCTAAGCCAAATGGAAAGTATATTAGGAGCGTCGATTCTTTTGAAGCAGCCACCATCAAACTCCAGACCATCTTAGAGCTCATAGATACCGATAAGTACAGTTTGGAATATCTCAAAGTTGACGCACAAGGACATGATTATAGAGTGTTAAAATCTGCAGGAGATCTATTAAAAAAAGTTAAAAGTAGATTTTTTATAATATTTTTTTATACAATATTTTATTTTGTCATTATTTTTTATTTTTTTTATTTTTTTTATTTTTTTTATTTTTTTTATTTTTATTAATTTTTTTATTTTTTTTTTTATTCATTTTTTTATTATTTATTTATTTTTTTATTATTTTAAAAAGGCGTCACTTTGAAGTGTCAAGACATTTCCAAGGGAGATGATAAGCAACTTTATGAGGACATTCACTATTGTCCTGACGTCAAAGATTACATGAAGAAAATGGAGTTTGTCGAAAGTAATTGTGTCTTAATCAGTCCTGTATTTAATGAGGTAAACGTTCATTAGTTTTTAGTTTTTATTTTTGGTTTATTTTACAATTTTTTTAATAATTATTTTTTGGTTATTTTTATTTGATTTTTTTTTATTTTTTATTTTTAAATTTTTTAGTATCACTGTCATTATGGTAAAACCAAAGAGGATTCCACGTTTGCAAGCGATATTTATCAATAAAAAAAATAATAAGCATTTTTTTTATTATCAATTAATTGTATTAAAATTATTCGGTTCTTAGTTTTTTTTTATTTTTTTTATTTTTTTTATTTTTTTTATTTTTTTTATTTTTTTTATTGGAACAAATCGAGAACAAAAGAGTTTTTTATTAATATTGAAATAAGGAAATTGAAGGGAATTCGATTTTCAATAACTTTTTAACTTTGATAGAATCATATGAGACGAAATAAAAAAAATTTAAAATTAATATAAATCAAAAAAAAAAATGGATGTTACTTACACAGCACTATGGGAAAAAATATCCACCAAATTCCCCAAACTATGCAACATGACTTGCAATAAATATGAAAAAAATAACAACGAATATATTTTATTGTTTGGTGGATCTGATCAGATGAAAGGTACATTCTAAATAATGAAATAATCTAAATCCATATCAGATTATACATTCTGATATGAATGAACTCAAAGGAAGATTTTAAATTTTTAACGATTATATTTTTATTTTTTGTACGGCAGATTATAAAACCACTATCTTTTCGAATAAGACCTATGTGCATCAAATAGGATCCAATCTATGCGTTGAAATATCCACAAAAGGTCAAATCCCAGAACCAAGAGCAGGTCATGCGTAAAAAAAAAAAAATTTTATCCACCATCAAAATATTTGTAATTAATGACAACTTAATGCATGAAGATGTATCAATTCCATCAAAATATATTTGACAAAAAAAAAAAAAATAATTGGTTAATATAATAACTCACAATTACCTTATTTAATGTGAATTGCAAATCAAAAACTCAAATCATAAATAGATTCGGCTTATAAAGAAGGAATAAATTTAAATTCACACTTAATATATAACAGGTGATAGAAAATAATTTAAAAGGTGGATTGAAAGGAAATAAAATCACAAAAATTATATTACTTTTCCCCACAGTCTATATATCAAAAAATTCAAATTTCATCGAAAAATATCTCAAAAAAAAAATTAAAAATCAAAAAAAAAAAGATCCGTATTGATATTAGCGGAAGGAATGTACAGACTCATCATTTTCGGTGGAGCAGACAACAAAAAGGTGTACAACGACATCTTCATGTTGAACGTGGGCAACATTGACGAGACTTGGGAGTGGAAAAGGTTTGAGATCCCTAACGACTCTCCTCCTCCTAGACATGGCCACACTTTTGACATTGTTGGGAGGGAATTGCTTACTTTTGGAGGTACTCAAAGTGGGGAGAAGTATTCCAACAATTTGTATGCTTGGTCTTTCACTTCTGAATGTAATCAATTTTTTAATAAAGATTTTAGCTTTCATAATTTCTTCTTTCTTTTTATTTCTTTATTTTTTCCAATTTTTTATTTCATTTTTTTGTATAATCTTTTTTTTATTTTTGAAATTTATTTTATCTTTTTTATTAACATTATTCATTTTTCATTATTTTCATTTATTTTTATTTCATTTTTATTTTTATTTTTTTCTTTTTTTTTTTTAAAAAAATTCAAACAAAATCATTCATTCATTTTTATTTTTCAAAATTAAAGAATCATTTTTTATTTTTTTTGAAAAAAATATTAATATCGTTTAATTTATTCTTTTAAAGCAACAGGAGTATGGAAAAAAATTAAATTCAACAATAAAACTGACAAGCCTCAAAGAAGAGCGTACCACACTTCTTTGTCTTTTTCCAACGATGACCAACACTTTTTATTTATTTTTGGGGGAAAATCCAACGAAAGAAATTATAACGATACTTGGTACTTTACTACCAAAAAGAGGGAATGGTAAAAAATAAAAAAAAAAGATAGTTAAATTATTCTAAAAATTTTTTTAAAAAAATAATTAAATAAATAAAATAAATATTAAAAATAATTAATTGAATCAATAAATTAATATTAATATAAATTTTATTAAAAAATATTGATAAAAAAAATCAAACATTGATATATTTAGAAAATGAAAAAGTTTGAAATCAAAAATAAAGATAAAAATTAATTAGTTGAGAAAGATTGAAATAAAAAAATGACAATATTATTAGAAATGAATATAAATTAAAAAAAAAAGAACAAAAACCAAACAAATTTTAAATTTTTAAATTTTTTTTTTTACAATAAAATAGGTGTTCAATCCAAACTAAAGGATCAACACCACCGTTGAGATATTACACCAAAATGACACGGTTGGACAACAAAATAGTGGTGTTCGGAGGCAAAACGCATGAACTCAAGATGCAGGACAGCATTCCCGTTCCCAGCAAGAGTTGGCTCAATGACATTTATGTTTTGGACTTGGGTTGTGCTGTTTGGTATAACGCTTCTCACATGGGTGATATTCCTCCTCATAAATCTCTTCACTGTTTCATCGCTTGTAAAAACAATATTTATTTGGTTGGTGGAGGTAAACTAAAAAAAAAAAAAATAATTTTTAGTTATTTTTTTTTTTAAAATTTGAATTCATTTGATTATTTTTTTTTAAAATTTAAATTCATTTGATTTTTTATTTTTAAAATTTTTTCATTTTATTCAAAAATTATAAATTTTTAATTTTTAATTTAATATTTTTATTATCTCTAAATAATATTTTATTTTAAAATTAAATATTCATTTTAATTCTAATTTAATTTTAAATATTCATTTTAATTTTAATTTAAATGTTCAAAAAAAATTTCTTATCAATCAATTTTAAATACAATTTGTTTTCATTTTAATCAAGTTGATTACAATTAAAATAATTTTTTATTGCTTTCCCAAAAGGAAAGGACGAGGGATCAGAAGAAGTACACAAACTAACATTAAACGTCTCGAAAAACTCTCCGCCACCCTACACCCCGCCAAAACAGTCCACCTCCCCAAGAAACAACAACAACAACGCGAAAATCAGCCAAAACAACAACAAAAACACGTTGATTCACAGCCCCCATTACCATTCCACTACCGACATGAACTACCTCAACCGCTCTTTCAACACTGGCATCAAGCTTGTTAATAACCCCGTTGACTCTTTTTCAAAGCCTGAAAAGAGAAAGAACAAATATGACATCGTTCCCACCATCAGTCAAATTGGAGAGTAATAAATTACTCTTTATTTAATCAAAATTTTTTTTTTATCATTTTTTTTTTTCTTTTTCATTTCAAATTTTTTATTTCAAATTTTTTATTTCAAATTTTTTATTTCAAATTTTTTATTTCAAATTTTGATTTTTAATTGAATTTTTTGTTTTTATTTATTTTTTATTGCAATTTTTTTATTTTTTTAAATTAAGATTGATCTTTTTCATTTTTTAACATTATTTTATTTGAATTTTTTATTTTATTTTTATTTTTATTTTTATTTTTATTTTTATTTTTAACATTATTTTATTTGAATTTTTTATATTATTTTTATTTTTATTTTTATTTTTATTTTTATTTATAATTTTATTTTTTAATTTTATTTTTTAAAAGCAGCCACCTTTCGGAGTATCCAATAAACAACGTATTGTCGCATTCACACTTAACAGTAGAGTTTTTCAACAACAAGCTGGGAGAAATAGACGAATCAGAGAAAGTTTCACAGAAGCACGCCAACGACCTCCTCAATCTCCTCCGTTCCAAATTCGCCCCCGTCCAGAACATCTACGCCTACGAGTTTTCCAAACCTTCTCACAAATGGGAAGATCCTCAATCTGTTACTCTTTTCATCAAATTAATCTATGCTATCATAGTAAAAAAAAAAAATTTCTTTTTTAATTCAATTTTTTTTAAATTTTTTTATTTTTTAGATTTTTTCATTTGGATTTTTTTTAATTTGAATTTTATTTTTAGATTTTTTGGTTTTATTTTTTTTTATCATTAGTTTTTTTAATTTTAAATTATTTTTTTAAATTTCCCACATTTAAATATTTTTAATCAAGATTTTTTTTATTTTATTTTATTTTATTTTATTTTATATTATTTTATTTTATTTTATTTTATTTTATTTTATTTTATTTTATTTTATTTTATTTTATTTATTTTTTTTATTTTATTATTTTTTCAAAAGGGACCAGTAAAGAAAATATTGAGTGAAGAAGAAAGTTTGCTGAAAATTCCAGCACCTGCTTATGTGTTGGGGGATCTCCACGGAAACTACAAAGACCTCATGTTCTTCCAAGACTCCTTCTGGAAGTTTGGTCCTCATTTGTGTCCTGCCAACTTGCTCTTTCTTGTAAAATAAAAATAAAAAATAAAAAATAAAAAATAAAAAATAAAAAATAAAAAATAAAAAATAAAAAATAAAAAATAANTTTTTTTTCATTTTTTTATTTTTTATTTCTTATTTTTTATTTTTTTTTATTTTTTTATTTTTATTTTTTTTTTTATTTTATTATTTTTTTATTTTTTTATTTTTTTATTTTTTTATTTTTTTATTTTTTTATTTTCTTATTTTTTATTTTTTTATTTTTTTATTTTTTTTTATTTTTTAATAGGAGAATCAAAAATCTGAATGGTTTTATTACGGAAGAAAGCAGAGTGAATGGTATTTTGAGTTTGAGCCGTGCTTTAGGAGATTGTGAGCAACAACCACACGTTACCTGGCTCCCTGACATTCTCCAAATGGTAAAAATAAACAAATAAAATTGAAAAATCAAATTAAGAAACAAAAAAATAATTCAAAATTAAAAAATAATTAAATTAAAAATAGATTAAAAAATTAAAAAAATATTATTTTTTTGAAACAAGGACATTAATTCTGCTATTGAATATATTATTATGGCTTGTGATGGGTTGTGGGATGTTGTTTCTAATGAAGAAGTTGTCAATATTGTTTTGAGTGAGAAGAATCCTCGTTATGCTGCCATCAAACTTCGCGATCTTGCTTATCAATTAGGATCTGCTGACAATATATCAGTTATTTGTGTTAAAGTATATCACAAAGAGGTAAAGAAATTTTTTTTATAAATATTTGAATCAAATTTAATTTTTTTTTTATTATCAAATTCAGAATGGTGAAATTTCAGGAATCCAAATCTAAATAAAGATTATGAAAGAGAAAAAAGAAAAAAGTTTGTTTTGTAGATTATAAATTTGAAAAGTAATTATTAATAAAAAGAAGCAAAAAAAAAAAGAAAAACTCTTTTACTATTTTTTCATTTTTTTTTTATTTTTAATTTTTAAATATTTATAATGTAAAAAAGTTTTTTTTTATTTGTTCCCCTTTCTCTTATGTAATCTTGGAGTATCTACAGAATAAGAGTTGAAGACATTTTCGGTAGTTTCATAAGTTTGATCTTCCTCAAAATACTCATCGAAATCTTTTTCATAATTCTTGTTATTGTATCTGTTATGTTTGTGGTAAACTTGTTTCTCTGTCAGCTCATCGTTTGTGACTTCATAGTTTGTGAAAACTTCTCCCTCTTCATCCACGTATTTGTCATAGAATGGAGGTTTGGTGTAGATTACTGTTTTCTTTGGATTACGTTTTTTATTTTTGTTATAATCCCTATTAAAAAATAAATTAAAAATTAAAAATAAATTTTCATTTTTATTTTTTTACTCTTCATCTGATGAGTTGTTCTGTGCTGCTATTTCATTATTTCTTTCCAAATCCCCATAGTAAATTTCTGAAGAGCTATCAATTTCTTCATCTAAAATGTAAAATAAAAATAAAATAAAATTAAAAATAAATTTAAAAATAAAAAATAAAAAAAATAAAAAAAAAATTAATAAAAATAAAAATAAATTTTGCCTTCAGTAAAGTAACTATTGTCTTTGTTATTTTTGTTTTTATCACTGCTTCTCTTTTTCTTTTTGACTACAACATTCTTTCTTGCTTTTTCGTGGCGTTCAAAGTCTCCTCCAGCCACTATTGGGAACAAATTGGGTCTTCCCAACAAACGAAGATGTGGATCATCTTGGATTCCTCCTTTTTCAAAAATAAAAAAAGGTTTAACAAAAATAAATCATTCAAAATCAATTAAACAAAAAGAATATAATAAAAAATAAAAAAATAAAATAATAAAATGATACAAAAATAAAAAAAAGTTTAATAGAAATCAATTCAAAAAATAAAAAAATGTCCAAAATAAATTATTAAAAAAAATGATGAAATAAAAACAAAATCATATAAATTATTTAGAAAAATTAAAAAAACATTAAAATAAAAAGTTTAAAAATGATGTTAAAATAAAATGAAATAAAAAAATATCTAAAATGTTAATAAATTAAAATTAAAAAAAATAATTTTGATGAAGAAGAAAATGTAATAAGTTAAAAAATTGAAAAAATAAAAAAATGTCCAAAATTAATTGAAAAAAAATGATAAAATAAAAATAAAATCATGTAAATTATTTAGAAAAATTAAAAAAATATTAAAATAAAAAGTTTAAAAATGATGTTAAAATAAAATGAAATAAAAAAATATATAAAATGTTAATAAATTAAAACTAAATGACCTTTTTTCTCAGATTTTTTGTTTCTTTCAAAGTAAAAGCCCAAAACCAAAATGATCAAGAAAACGAGGAGAGCAATACCACCAATGATGGAAATGAGAACGATGTCGTTTCCTGACAAGACAGAAGAGGTGACGAAGGTTGGACCTCCAGTGGTGGGAGAGGAGGTGGATGGTGGGGTTGCGCTGTCTGGGAGAGGTGTCACGGAGACGATAAAGTCTGTAAAGTGATCACATGCACAAATTGTTACGTCTGGTTGTGATGAGACAGCCTATGAAAAAAGAAAAATTAAACAAAAAAAAATACAAAAAATTTTGAAGGTACAAAATTTATTATTAATCATTTTTTTTCAAGAAAAAAAGATCAAAAAAAAAAAAAGATTAAGTGAAGAAATCATTTTTTTAAAAGATAAATTTTGAATGAAGAAAAAAATTTATTTATTGAATGATTCAGAATTTAAGATAAAAAGATTGGAGAAATTTTAAATAAGAAAAAAAATTAATAAAGAAAATTTTCCAAATTGATAAAAAAGATTAAATGAAGAAATAATTTAATTCTTTTTTAAAAGATAAAATTTTTAAATGAAAAAAATTTATTAAATGTGATATTTTTTATAAAAATTGCAAAAATCTTGAATTATTCGAAATTTCTTAGCATCAAATTTTTGAGTTCTGTTTATATCAGATCATTTCAAGTATAATGCTTAAAATCATGTTGATTCCTGTAAAATTGAAATCACTTTATCTTTATAATGCATTCAAATGATTTTACAAAAAATTTTAGTGTGGGTGCTCATTATGCCCGAGAATAACATATCTTAATTAGAAAGATAAATATTTTATTTTTTGTTTTAATTTCGATGCGATTCTTGGTTTTTACTGTTTACTCGATAAAGTTAATAAAAAAAATTTCAAATAATGAATTAAAAAAAAATTAAAGAAATTTTCCATAAGATCAAATTGAAATAATTGAAAAAAAAATTCACAAAATGAAAAGATTAAATAAAAAAAAAATTAACCTCACAACCGTCATTGATATAAGTAGTGCCATTGAAAAAAAGACAATCACGTTGGACGTTGACAGGATGAGCAGAAGAATTGAAAGGGATGCCGATGAGGACGCTCTGGGACAAACCGCTGACATTGATGCGGTCGTAGTTGTTGTAGAGGTTGAGAGAAACGACAGGAAAAGTGACGTTGGAGGAGTTACGAGCGTAAGCGTTGACGTCAAAGTTCCAAACGATGTAAGATAACGAAACGTTGTAAGAAGGGGTGGCTCCTTGCAAGTCGTCGCCCGAAAAGAGGCTGGCGAGAGAAGCAGGCACGGTGACACTACTAGCGCCGAGCCTGGCGGTACCTCGGATGTTTTTGATTCCCATGAAGGAGAACTGTTGACCGGTGTAAGTGTAGGATTGTCCTGAAACGAGCGCTTGAAGCCTTTCAGCAACCAAATTGTCGATTAAGCTTCTTAGTGCGTCTCTGGAGTTGGGGGTCAATGCAAAGGTGTTTGCTTGGAGGAGTCTGTCGATCACTAGCATGAAGTAGGTTGTGACTGATTCGGGGAGGAGGAGGGTGGTGGATTGGGAGAAGAGGTCGTTGATGGCGAGGAGGAGTTTCTCGACGGTGGAGCTTTCCAAGTCGTCGGGGTTGTTGATGATTCTGGCGTAGTACATCAACTTGTATTGGATGATTTGGTGGCGTGTCTCTGTTCTCATGTTCCAGCGAACCACATCAACCAACCAATTTCTGATGAGAGTTCTTTGGAAGAGCAGGGAACTGTCCCCAGCAAGGTTGATTTGCTCTATGATGTATAAGACGTACAATCCCATGTCTTTTGTGTCTTGTTGGAGTAAACTTTGGTTCAAGAAATCCACAAGTTGGCTCGCAATTTGATAAGGACTCAAGTTTCCTATTGCGCAAATTCTTTCGACGTTGAAAGTGTTGTTTTCGTTTCTCTTTTTTGGGGTAAGAGTATCACCACATTGTCCAAAAGCTGTCAAGTTGTATGTGCTGAATGCTTGTTCGAATCTGTCATAAATTTCAACGTAAAATCTGACACTTCCTTGTGGGATGATGATGGATAATTCATTGGAGTACCAGAAACCAGGTTCCAATGGAAAGAGTTCGATTTCGGAAGAATTAAACACAGACTGTACCTCCATGTAGTAGAAAAACTTATAGTGAGCATCTTGATCCTCATATTGTCTGCAAGATATTGTTAAAGTGTCGGTGTATGCATAAACAGGAGCATCATTACCTCCTTTAAAAAAGGAAAGTATCAAAAATAAAGTTAATTTTTAAAAAAAAGAATAAAGTTTATTTTATAAAAAATAAATCAATCAATCTTACCTGGTAAGAGATTACAGTAACCTCCTGTGGGTGGAGCATTTGTGATGAAAGCGTACTCTGCCCAACCTGTTCCTTCGTTGGTTTCAACTTCAAGTCTAAAGACATAGTAGGTGTGGGAACCCAACACATCGTGATTGATCAAAAGAAAGGATCTTCCAAATCCTTCTGGAGCAACATTGAAATCAGATAAATTGAGATTGTTGGTAGGAACGGACCAAGTGTAAGCAGCTTCTCCAAATCTAGAATCCCAAACACCAGACCCTTCAAAGACTAACATGCTGTTTCTGGAGACTTGCTTCTCTTTTTGAAGTTCTCTCATGTCAATGTAAACTTGTGGAGCGGTACCGTTTGTCTGAATCAATATGGATTTAGTTGTGCTGAGGCCTCCAAGTTTTCCTACAGTTACAGTAAAATTGAAAACGCCGATACCAAAAGCGTAAGAAGGAATGGATAGTGACGGAGAGTTAAATAACCAGTCGGCATTTGAGAAAGAGTCGAAACAATTTACTACTGTTATATTTGGGAGACATTCAAGAGGTGTAGGGTTGGTTCTCTCTATTTCGCTCTTGAATGGATTGACACACAATTCGTAATAAAGATCACAAGTCTTGTCGATTTTTTGTCTGTATGGATTTGTACAGTTGTGATTCACGATATTACATGTCCAGTTGTATTGGAACGGAATATTCGGTCTATTATCGTAATCTACCAAGTTGGATAAAGATAATTCCAAGTTTCTATCTCCAAGAGGAAACAATCTTCTGGTTCCGTGATCGATGTAGAAGTAAGGAGCTTTCTTTATGATATCAACTTTATGATCAAAGTATCCATAAACAGGGAGGATATCATAGTTGAGAGATCTAGCTTGTAAATCATAGCTGTTGTTGAATTGGAGAACTTCGGGAGTTATCACGATTGTTTTTTGATTTGTGGTTCTTTGAGCACCCCATTCGACAAGAGGAGAGTTGAGATTGGTCCAGATGAGAAACAAGTTGGAATTAGATTCATCATTGTTACATCCAGAGATATCAATCACCGCATGTAATTTTAATTCTTCCTCTGACCAAATTTCATTCAATGCAGGTTTGGAATAGACACCAGGTGGGGAATCAACAGAGACAAAAACTGAAAAAGAAAGATTACTTGAGAATCCCAAATGATTTTTGACTGAGACTGTAAAGTTGTAGGTATAACCAGGTATAAACATTTGAGCTGCAAGACTTGCTTCAATAGTAACAACGGGTCCAGTAGATAACTTTAAGAAATCAGATATTCTGTTGTAGTTTGGTGGTCCTTCAAGAATAGTCCAGTTCCAAACAGCATCTCTTGCACCAAGATTCCAAGAGTACAAAGTAGAAAACTGTACCTCTTGACAATTACTAATAATTTCAGGAGCTTCCAAAGTGAGATATGGTCTACCTTTATCTTCTTTAACAACATATCCAATATCAGGGTTTTGATAAGCACCTCTTCCATTGTAACAAGTTCCATCAGGGTTTTTGAAAGTACAATTTTTCTTGAAAATGATTTTATCTCCCACAACGACTGTTCTGTTGTTTCCAAGATAAATGGTCAAGATGTAAGGATCCAACCAAGAACAGAAAGCATCAGGTCCCAAGATCTCTGCATTTTCTATGATCAAAGAACAATTGAAGTTTCCTGATGAATTGGCTTGTAACTGTCCTGGCATGTTTGTAGGATCCAAGAAAATGGCAGTGAGTTTGGATCCAGTATCATCAAAGAAGATCCAAAAGGTATTGTTGACAGTGACATTAACTTGGTAATAAAATTGATAAACTTGTTGTGTACAACCCACATCTATGACCAATGTGAAGTTTCCTGGTTGTGTTGGTTGGATGCTGATTTGATAAGATCCGTTACAAAGTGAGTTTATTAATCCTCCTGGAACCGAATGACCTGTATCATTGTAAAGGTTGATAGAGAATGAATCAGAACCGAAATATAATTTGTTGTAAAAACGATCTATTCCGTCTAATTGCATGTTTAGAGCTTGACCTAGTTGCAAAGTAATATTCTTTGATAGATCAAAATCAGCTATTTGAAGATTAGATTGAACAATCAGACTTTTAAAAATAATCAAAAAAAAAAGTGAATTTTACCAAATACTGTTGAATAATTGGAAGCACATCCTGGTTCCACTAAAACTTTAAAAGGATCATTCTGAATGAAAGTTCCATAAAGAGTGACGTAAACGTCATAAAGACCCGACTTGGTAGCGTTATAAACCACGCTGTAAGTTCCATCTCCATTAGAAGTAACATTCCCATAAATGATAACAGATGTATTTTCTCTGTTTATCAAAGTAACACCAAAGCTGGATGGATCAGGGAGATTAGAAAGAGACAAATTGTAGAAAAGAGGGTTTTCCAACAAAGGATTACCATAAACATCAAACAAAGCAATGGTAAAGTTTGCCAATTCTCCTGCTGTACTTGCTTTTTCTCCATAGTGAAAAGAGTTTCTTGGATCAGCTTGGATGGTATTGTTAAAACACATGCTTGTTCCATTTATTATACTCACAATCACATTTGAACCTTTGTAAGTTTTGAGAAAGTTGGAGATGAAAAAATCAGACTCTGTTTGATAAATTTGAGAAATGGATTGGGAATCAATCTCAACGCTTCCACAAGAACTGTAAAGATCATGCAAAAATGGAGAACAGACTTTGTAAATAATACGGTTGCAATCAACAGGCTCGTTGTTACATTCTGGAAAATTCTGGTAAGCAGGATCATTACAATTTATACAGTTTGGGTTTGCAAAGTAAGCAGGATCAGAACAATTCAAACATCTTGAACTGTTAGCGTTGATAGGATCTGAACAGTTGAAGCAAAGAGGATTGTTGATGTATTGTGGTTTTGAACAGTCGATACAGTGTGGACTGTCATGATTGGAAGGATCTGTACAATTGATACACAAAATGGAACCAGCATTTATAGGATTGTAACAATAACATATAGGGTTGTTAAAGTTGACAGGATCGTAACAATTCAAACAAAGTGTGTTGTTCCAATTTTCAGGAAGAGAACAATCAATGCAATTCGTGTTGTTCAGGTTGATTGGATTTCTGCAATCTAAACAGTATGGTTTGTTTGCATTGGCAGGATTCTTACAATCTAAACAATATGGGCTGTTCGAGTTTATAGGAAGAGTACAATCTATGCAAATTGGATTGTTTGCATTTTCAGGAAGAGAACAGTCCACACATAAAGAATTATTTATGTTTATCGGGAGAGAACAGTCCAGACAATAAGGACTTCCACTATTTGAGGGATCCGTACAATTTATACATTGAGGAAGATGCAAGTTCTCGGGGTCAAGACAACTCAGACACAATGGATTCAGTTCATTGTTTGGATCTGTACAATTCAAATAACAGAAAGGATTGTGTTTGTTTATAGGGTTGAAACAATCAATAATACAGATTGGGTTATGTCTGTTGACGGGATTATAACAGTCAAGGTAACAAAAAGGAAGGTTTTGATTTCTTGGGTCAGAACAATTCAAGCAAAGATACAAGTTTAGATTGTCTGGATCTGTACAGTTAAGACACAAAGGATTCATAAAGTTTGCAGGATCTGTACAGTTGATACATTGAGACAAGTTCATACCAGCACAAGGATTACATCTTGGATCGTTAAAGTATCTCACATCTGTACAGTTTATACATCTGGGATCTTTATGATGTTGAATGTCAGAACAATTCAAACAACGGGTATCAGTGAAGTACTTTGGGTCAGAACAGTTCAAACAACGAAAGTCAAGGAAGTATCTAGGATCTGAACAATTCAAACATCTCACATCTTGGAAGTACTTTGGATCAGAACAATTCAAGCAACGAGGATCAGTGTAATAGTTGGGATCTGAACAATCTACACATCTTGTATCGTTGAGATATTTTGGATCAGAACAATTTACACAACGAGGATCATTGAAGTACTCTGGATTTTTACAGTTCAAACATCTTGGATCAAGGAAGTATTTCGGATCTTTACAGTTGATACATCTCGAATCATTTACGTATTTTGGGTCAGAGCAGTTCAAACATCTTGGATCATTCAAGTAAAGTGGATCTGAGCAGTTCACGCAGACTGGATTGTTGTAATTTTCTTCCAAACTACAATTTATTGTTGTTGTACAATTTTCTATGTTATAAATCAACCAATTTGCTTGTCCTGGATCACATATCATTCCACATAATGCTCTGTAAAAATTTTGAATACACGATGGTGATGATGCAAATATCGAATTTACACTATCCAAATATTCTTGAACTTCAGATACTTGCAAAAATGTTGAATTACAACATGTATTTCTTTGAAATCTATCACATATTTTTAGTTCATCTATATTCTGTTTCAATACATTTTAAGATATTTTAAAATATTGTGATTTATTTGGATAATGGTTTTATGAATTTTGTTGTTATTTAAAAATGAAATATATGGAATTAGTGGAAAGAAATTTTTACTTCATGTGATTGATTTTGAGCCAATGGGCATTGTGATGATGCAAAGAATTTGAGATATAAAGGAGTTCCAGATAAACTTTGATTATTATATGAAAGAAAGTATGAATATACACCTGCTTTTGTACTATTATAGTAGAAATAGTATAATCCATTTTCGGTATTGTTTCTATAAAATACAACTTGTTGAGATGTTCCATCTTGATATACTACTGTCCCATTCAATTTATTGATATCAATCCCTTGAGTATAAGCATATTCTTGAAATTTATCATCTAATTGCACCTGATATTGTTTATATCCAACCATACTGCCAGTCAATGAATTAATTCCAAAAGTATAAGAAGTGATTCCAGTTGCATTAGGAGTAAAAGCATAAATTGAAGTAGAATTTGAAGTTACAATAGTATCAATCTGATAACCATTGAATGTCGATTTTTTTTTAATTTGAGAACAAAATTCATTTGCTGTTGGATATTTTGTTATCACCAAATCTCCATTAACTAAAGTATTTGAACAAGCATCAAAGACTCTTTGACAATCTTTATCTAATAATCTGAATACTTTTTCGGTGGTTTCCAACATAACTGAATCTATAATTTGCTGTTGATCTGGTGAACAAATAAAACCACATTCCATTGATCTAATTGCATTTCTACAATTTGCATTTGAAAAGATTGTGTATATTTTTGTATCAAGGTAATATGATAGTTCCTGAACTTCATCTGGACTACAACATGCTCTCATTTCATAACCAGGGCATATTCCAAGATATGCTGTTTCTACTGGTTGAGGTTTTGAACAGTTATGAAATAAACAAGATACATGTGAAACATAGTCAGGTAATGTTGTTCTATTTCTCGATAAAATTTCTTGAGGTATTGTAAAACCAAATATTAATGATGAATTTAATAGAAATATTATTCCAAATATGATTGATTTTATCTTTGTTCTATTGATCATTTTTCTTCAACAATAATCAACCTAATCACCTCAATTTTTTTTTTCAATATGTTTCAGTGAGATCTATTTTTTTTGAATATATTTATGAAAGGACATAAAAAAATAAAATCAACCAAATTAAAACTAACAAATTTTTGGGAATAATTCATGATCAACAACTCTTTTCCAATCTTTAAAGAAGATTAAACAATCCAAGAGAATAGTTTTCAAAATGAAATATATAATAGATATTTTCATTAAATATAATAGATATTTTCATTTCAACCAAAAAATTCTTCCACAACAACATTTAATCTTTATTGGAATACTTCATTGAGTGATCAATTTTAGATTGGTTTTACATTTTTATTTTTTCAGTTAAAATAAAATAAAAATAAAATCAAGCTCATATGAGGTTTGCAAAAAAATAATAAGAAATCGAGAAGAATCACATCAATAATATAATCAATTCATTATCTATATCAAAAAAAAAAAAAACAAACAAAACAAAATTTCCAAATAAAAAGAGGATGGATAAAAAATATGTCAAAATAGAAGAATTGGATAAAGTTGAGTACTTTGATTATACACAAAATAAAAAAAATAAAACATTTTACATTGTTGGAGGTAACAAATTTAACTAGAATTCTGATTTTTTCTGAAAGCAAATTCAAAAATTTAAAATAAAAAATAAATAGGAACACATGGAGATGAATTGATGGGTATAAAAGGAGCATATTTATTAAATGAATTCTTCTCAAAGGATAGTGAATTATCTTTGAAAATAAAATCGCTTGTAAATATAAAATTAATCCCCGTAGTAAATTATCTCGGATATAAATTGGAATTGAGAAACAGCCCAATACAAAATACAATGGTACATCTAAATGAAGAAGGAAAGATATTCTCCAAAAATGAAGACTGGAAAGATCCAAACAGAAATTGGGAAGAGTAGGAGAAATTTTTTTCTTTCATTTTTTTTTTATTTTTATTTATTTTTTATTTTAGCAATGATACAGTTGCAAAATCTCATTTTGAAAGAATAGTAAATGAGAAACCTGATTTCATCTTTTTCCATCATGATTGGAGTGCTTTTGAATCGATGCTACGTTGTTATGGAGATGGTAAAAAAAATAATAAATCAATATTCGTTTCATTTCATTCATTTACGTTTCTTTTTTCAGATTTGGATGAGAAATTTAAAAACGTTGATTCTCTCTTCAAAAGATTTCCTGTAATAAACAAAAAAAAATTGTAAGTGATAGATTTTTAAAAGATTCTTCATGAAAATTTGCTTAAAATTTACAAATTTTCTTTTTAAAAGTGACAAGTGGGGAATACAAGGTAAAAAAGAAAGTCATTTCTACAATAAGTATTCTGATGATGACTCACATATTACTGCTTACCAGATCTTGAAGAGATTCAATATACCCAATTTCATATTTGAGACTTATTGCAAGAATGAGGAGTCTCCTTTCTTTCACTTTGCTTCATGCTTGTATACCATCTTTAAGGTTATCGACTACAATGAACAAAATGACGAAGAGATAATGGATGAAATTATGAAACAAATAGAATCTTTAAAGAATTTGAAAAAAAACTAATTATTATGTATTTTTTAATTAAATTTTGTACAGAGTTTAATAATACAAATTTCATACACCATTTAAAAATTTTAAAGAAACTTTGGTCTCCATAGTTTTTATTTTTTAAAAATAAAACTCGCTACCTATTAAATTAACCCATTCAATTGCTTTAAGTTTCAATTCTGAACTGTTTTATGTTTGAAATTATTAATTTGAAAAATATTAAAAAAAATGAAAAATGCTTTTATCTGCAAATTAATTTTCCTTCTCATTGGAATTTCTTTGTGCCATTCTATTGATATTCTCTCATGTCTGGATTTAGACAATATCGCTAACAATTCAAATGATAATTATATTCTCAGAAACGATATTGGTAAACATATAAGAATTATGCCTAATAATTGAAATTATAACAATAAATTGCTTTATGTTACTAAAATATGACATTATAGACCATATTTGTTATTTATATTTAATTTTGATTGAATTCCAAAATCAAAATAAGAAGTTTGAAAATTATCATAAAATATTAAATCTAATTGTCTATAATTCTTTGATTGTGGAGAAAAAGAAAGTCCGTTGGAAAAACTTCAACATAAATATTCATGTCAATCTATTTAATCTCAAATCGTATTTTTTTTTTTTTCTTAGATTGCCAATATAATGCATCATATACTCCCGTAAATTTCACAGGGACATTTAATGGGAATAATTTTTCAATAAAAAATTTAAATGTATCAATAAATGCATCCAGATCAGGATTATTCCAAATCACAAACTCATCAAACATCTATAATCTGACCATCTCCAATTCCATCTTCCGTGCAAGCCAGAACAACTATTTGGGAGCATTTTCGGGTCAAAATGTGAATGGATTGTTTAAACACTGCAAAAGTGTGAACAATACATTCATAGGAAGTGGATCATACTATGGATCATTAGTTGGAGCGTAAAAAAAAATTATAATAAACAAAAAAATTTTGAAAGAATTGATTATGTTTAAAACTTTTAAAAATCAAAATAATTTTTTTTTTTAATTTTAAATTTAAATCTTTACTTAAATATTGTTTGTTTTTTTCAAAGATCTAATGGAGGGAGTTTTGCGAACTGTGAATCCAGGGGAAACACTTTCCAAGCATCCTCAAAGAGCAGATACATAGGTGGTTTTATGGGAAGGTGAGATTATTTTTTTTATTTTATTGTTTAAATTTTATTTATTTTTTAATTTTTTTTAAAAACTTTTTTTCTATTAGAATTACTTCTGGTTCAATTTCAAACTCAACAAGTACTGACAATGTCATTACTCTCGGGCAGAACAATCTTGGAGGCTTCATCGGGAGTAACGCAGAGGGATCTTCCATTACTAATTGTGTAAGCAGCAGCAACACTGTACAAAATGGAACCTTGTACATTGGTATAAAACTTCATTTTTTTTAAAATTTTGTTTTTATCGAAAATTTTTTAAAAATAGGTGGATTTGCTGGAAAAAATTCTGTAAAATAATTGATTTTAATTTATTTTTATTTTAATGAATTATTTAAATTTAACATTTTTTGTTTTAATTTTTCAAAATAGGGATCCATTACAAAGTCTAACAGCATCTCTAACTCGTAAAAAAAAATATTTTTCAATATATTTGATTGTAAAATTTTTGTTTCTGTCTTCAAATAAAAAAAGTCTTTCTGGATTGAGTGATGTTGGAGGATTTATTGGCCTTAATATTGGTGGTAGCATTTCTTGGTGTTCAGTGGATGCTACTTTGGTCAAAGCATCTTTTTCTGATGCAGGAGGAATTTGTAAAAAAAAATTATTTCATTTTTATTTTATTTTATTTTTTATATTTTTTATAATTTATTAATTTTTATTTTTATTTTATTTTTATTTTTATTTTTTATAATTTATATTTTTAATTTTTTAAAGTTGGATCAATTAATGGTGGAAGTGCTGAAACAAGTTACTTCAACAATAATGATTCAACCAAGGTGGTGATTTTGTCTGGTGGAGATGCAGGAGGTATTGTTGGATCAACAAACGTAAGTAACAAAAAAAAATATAAAAAATAAAAAAAATAAAAAAATAAAATAAAAAAAATAAAATAAAATAAAAAAAATAAAATAAAAAAAATAAAATAAAATAAAAATAAAAAAATAAAAAAATAAAAATTTTTTTTTTTTCAAATTATTTATTAGAGCTCTTCTGTTACAAATTGCTATTCGATATTCAGCACCATGCAATCCACTGCACTAGGAAATGCAAAAGTAGGAGGAGTATCAGGATACAGAAGATCATCCACTGATATCATCAAGTATTGTTACTTTGCTGGTAAAATCATTAAAGTGGGGACTCCTATTTATTCTCTCATTGGAGGAGGGCAATCTACAAACCAAGGTAAAGAAAAATAAAAAAATTAAAAATATTTTTAGCGGATATTATTTTTGTTTTTTTTTTTAATAAATATAAAAATTTTCTTTGAAATATTTTGATTTTTTTTTTAAAATTTTTTTTGAAGGTGGCTCTGTTTCTTCTGATTATTATGATAATACCATTTTGACTGGTGCTACTTCCTTTATTAATGAAAAGGGTTTGTCCACATCTGATTTTAATTCTGGCAAGAGATCTTTGTTTTCTGGTTTCCAAAGTCCTCCTTGGTGCATTGTTTCTGGAAGATATCCTTATCTTTGTTCTTCTTCCTCTGCACTTTCTTATTCTTTACTATTTATCTTTGTTTTATTGGTTTTATTTAACTAAAATTTTCAATCTTCCTCTTTGGATTTTTTTTTTTGGTTTATAAAAAAACCTTTTGAATATTTCGCTAAATATTTTTGAACCTGGGAGAGTCTTTTGTTTTTTTATTTAAAAAGTTCTTTCAATTGTTTTTGTATTTTTTTTCTTTTGTTTTTTCTTCAAAAAAAAAAAAAATTTAATCTGTGAAACTGTGTTTAAAAAAAGTGATTATCTTGATGTGAAAAGAAAAAAAAGCATCATCTTTATTTTTTCGAAAAAAAAAAATTGATAAGAGATATCATTGTACCAAGATTATATATGAAACTCCATTCCAAATCTTCAAAACCATTGGCAAAGATAATAGGCGTGGGAATGACTCCATTAGGAAAATTAAATAAAACTCCGACAGAATTGTGCTCGATGGCATTGGAGAAAGCGCTGGCAAATGCAAAGATAAAATTGAATCAATTAGGAGGATTATTATCAGGTAAATATATTCATAAAGAAAATTTCATAAAAATAAGAAATTAATTTTTAACGATAAAAAAAAAAATGAATTTGATATCCATGTATCTTGGAACATATTTATCAATCTTTTTTAAATCTTTCTTAATCACATAAGGGGAAATTTTTTTTTCTTTTTTAATATGTGTCTGGACCTCCAGACACATATTTTTAACACGATAAAAAAAATCATTCATCTCTATATTGGAGATATAACTTCTAATATACAATTGATATTACATACAGTGTATGGTGATTCGCATAATTATGCAAATTATTTTTCCTTATGCACTTGAAACATCTTCTAATTTTTTTTTTTTTTGGAAAAAAAGGTATAAGTTTGGCAGAACACAGATTCATGCAAGCGCATTACCTAGCCACTTACGTAAACTTGTTGCCAAGTAAAAAAAAAAAATATTAAAACTAAAAAAATAAATTTAATAATTATTTTGAAAAGGTGATGATGTGGTAAATTGTTTAGAAAAAAACATAAAGTGTATTTTTTTAAAAATAATCATTATTACAAAGGTTGTAAGAACAATTGATACAGGAGGTTATTCTTTTTATTAAAATATTCGAATTTCTGTTTTTAAAAAAAAGTTTGTTAGGAGCTTCTCCTATTAGTATGTTGTTGGAAGCAAAAAGAATGATAGAAAATGAAGGAGTACAAGTTGTTGCTGTAGTGGCAGGAGACTCGGGTACAAATAATCAAAGAAAATTATAATTTATTTGATTATGAAATAAAAATTTATTTGGATAAGAAATAACAAAATAATAAATTAACAAAATAACAAAATAATAAAATAAAAAATTAAAAAAATTAAAAAAATTTAAATTTAAAAATAAAATAAAATAAAATAAAATAAAATAAAAAAATAAAATAAAATATAAATATAAATAAAAATATAAATCAATTTTAAAAAACATGTGAATGTTAATTAAATTAAAAAATTCATCAAACTAATAAAAAAAATTAATTATAAAAAAAATAATTAAAAAAATAAACTAAAAAATTATATTTTTTTTTTCATCAAAAAAAATAGTGGGAAGTATGGATTCAGAATCATTCTTGAAATTGGCAGATAATTCATGCAGACCAATCGAACCTCACTCGGAAATAACAAGTCCGATAATTCCGAAGAGCTACGACAGAGTAGCGAGATGGCAAATGGAAAACTCCTCTTTGTCTCGAGAACAGCTCGCCATGGTTTCTGTATTGATGAGCCGTAACAGTTCTCGAGTTCCTTATGCTTTGAACAAACGCGCATTTACTTTGGAGGAAGTTTTGAACAGCAAGAAGATTGGTGATGTCACTAGTATTTTGGGTAAAAAATGAACGGAAAAAAAATTTTAAACTAAAAGAAAAAATTTTTTAGAATGGTAATATTTTACTATTTTTTTAATATTTTTAAATTATTTTTAAATTTTTAATAATTTTCTTTTAATTTTTAAATTTAATATTAACTCCTTTCGAAATTCATTTTTTTATTTTTTACTTTATTTTTTTAAAAAATTATATTTTTTTAATATTTTTTAAATTCAATTCCTTTTAAATTTTATTTTGTTTTAAAATTAATTGTAATTTTTGTTTTGAAAAGTGCTAGAAGAGCAGATGGAGCAGGAGCTTTGATTATCGCTAGTTCTAATTGGATGGAGAGAAATGGAATGAGTGATATTCCTGCATCTGTAATCGTAGCCGGAAGTGAGGGAAGTGGGTTATTATTACTTGTTTTTAAAAAAATTATTTTTTATTTTTGTTCAAAGTCCAATCTCACCTCCAAAAGTGATAGATGAAACAATGTTTAGTAAAAAAAAAAACTAATATTTTTAAAGTTTATTTTAAAAAATTTTGGAAGAATATTTTTATAAATTTTATTTTTTATTTTTTTTTATTATTTTTTATTTTTTATTTTTTATTTTTTATTTTTATTTTTTAAAAAAATTTCGGAATAGGTTGTGAAGAAGCTTCAAGGTTTTTTTTTGAAATTGTTTAATATTTATTCTTCTTATGATTGTTTAATTATTTTTATTTTTGTTAGATTTGCTTATGAACAATCCCAATTAAGACCAGAAGACATTCAATATTTTGGTTTGTACGATTGTTTTCCCATTTGTTTTGTCAGGTAATATTAATTTCTATTTTTTTGTGAGTTTAAAAAAAAATTTTATCAATTTTTATACTTGAAGAGCGGTTGAAGCAGTCGGTTTGGCACCTAAAGGGAAAGGAGGTGATTGGGTTGAAAGAAAATACAGAGAGACAATGGAGCCTAATTATGATCCACATTCCTTTCCTGTCAATACTCATGGAGGGTAAAAAATAATTATTACATTTTAATTTATTTAATTTTTTATTCTTATTTTTAATTTTTTATTTTTTATTTTTTATTTTTTTAATTTTTTATTTTTTTAATTTTTTTAAAATTTTTAATTTTTTTAAATTTAATTAAAAAGGTTGTTGTCTTTTGGATCTCCTTGGGAAGTTCCTTCATTGTTTTCTGTAATTGAAGCACATTTACAATTACAAGGATTGGTTCCACTCAACAGAAGAATAAACAACTGTAGAAGAGCACTTGTTTACGGTAAAAAAAATTTTTAAAACCTTTAATTTTTTTTTTTGATAATAATTAAAAAATAGGAAATGGAGGAATATTTTCAGCATCAGCAATCGCCATTCTTTCAGACGGAAAATATGGATATAAATAAATAATTTATTGTCAAAAAGTTTTTTTTTTCATTTTTTTTTTTAATTTGTTTTGAAATCTTGAATTTCTCTTGAAGAAATATTTCTTATTGAAATTTTGAAGCCAAAAGGAATGTAAAAGCATAAGTGAGGTCTAAGAAAATCATTGAAGAAGAAGTTAACGTTCTTGTTGGACAAATTCCCGTTGTAAGAAATTCCTGTTTCCAAATGGTAATCACTATTGATCTAAATATGAAAAATTATTAAAAGTAAAAAATAAATTAAAAAAAAATTAGTAATTTAGAACAAAAAAATATCAATCAAAAATCAAAAAAAAAAACAAAAATAATTAAATTAAAAATCAAAAATAAAATAAAAATTAAAAAAGAAATTAAACTAAAAAAAAAAAAAATTATTAAAATAAAAAAAATCAAAAAATCAAAAATTTAAATTATTTTACATTGACAAAAAGGATAATGACATCACCCTTTTCAAATTGTTTGCTTTTTATTAGTGTTGAAAATTGAAGACTGTTAGGACCAAAGTCGACATTTCTGAGAATTCTTTCACGGGGGCGGGTAACTACTGGGACATTTGCTCTGTCGGTCATGGAATAAAGAAAAGTGGAGTTGTAAACAAAAGATTCTCCCATAAAACCTTGCTCTTTTTTAAAAAATTGATGATTAAAAAGAAGAATTGAATAAAATAATTTAAAAAAAAATTGGGGATGTCCAAAAATATTACAACAGTTTAAAATTTGTTTGTAAAAACTTTAAATCCGTTAACAAAGTTGTAATATTTGTACATGTCTAAAAAAAAAAAAATATATATATATAAAAAATTTGTTATTTACTGTACGTTGCTCCTTCTTCAGAAACACCAAACATTAAATATGGTGCTTTGATGGATTCTAAAGAGATATTTATTAAAAGTTAAAAAAAATAAAATTTAAAGTTTTTTTTTTGACCCAATATTTTCATCTCGAAAGAATAATTTCTATTTTTTCGCAAATAATTTTTGGAAACCACATCAAAATGATATTTGATAGATGGGGGAACTTCCAATATGGTTTTTCTTTTGATCATTGAGAAAATTTAAAAAATTTTGAGTATTTTATAATTTTTTTACCCATTTTCTATATTTGGCTTCCATACTGATTGATCCATAGAATTCGATTTCATATGATGGCATATAAGGTAATTATCTCTGAAATATTCTTTGGTTATTACTTCATTACCATACTTTCCCTCAAATATAGATTCTCCCACTTTAAAAGATTTGAATGCATTTAAGAAAATGATTGATGGTTCAAAATTTAATACAAGCAGATTTAATTGAGTTATTTTGTGGAAATCTTTGCATGTGAGGGATACTCTATAAATATCAATTAGATCTAAATGAGAAAAGACAAAAATTTTGAGATATTTGTTTAATTTTTCCATCTTAGTTTTTTATTTCGTTTTTAATTCTGATTTTTAATGGACATTCTATTCATCAGTGTATTCAATTGAAGGTGAAATATTATAATCACTTCTTTATTTTAAATTGAGATTCCCATCAAGTTAAATTTAATTTTGAGAAAAATATTTTTTATAATAAAAATCCTCAATCATATGAAATTTCAAACGATTTCAAATGGCTAAAATGTTTGATTATTTAGAATATTAAGCACATTCTTTCTTTTGTCCAAAGCAAAAATATAAAAAAAAAATGAAACACCAAAATACTAAACAAACCAATTTATCTTACACTGATGCTGTTAATAAGATCAAGGAAAATTTGAAGGAGGAAGGATTTGGCATCATAACAGAAATTAACGTCAAAGATACCCTCAAAAATAAGATCAATGTTGATTTCAAAAATTATGTCATTCTTGGAGCATGTAAAAAATTATTAATCCCCAAAAGAAAAATTATAATTATTTTCACCAAACAATTTATTATCCGCCAACTCATTATTTTAAAACTCCATTTGATATTACAGAATTATCAAAAGGAAAACTCTTATTTCTTTATCAATTTTAAATTTTAATAAATCAATATTTATTTTATTTTATAGGCAATCCACAAATCGCTCATCAAGTTCTTGAAGAAGAAAATTTGGCAGGAGTTTATATGCCTTGTAATGTTGTTGTCTTTGAAAACAAAAATGGGGTAGTGGAGGTTTCTTCTGTAAATCCTGTCAACACCATAAGCACTTTTGGAAATGAAAAACTCACAACAATTGCCCAAAATATTAATCAAAAATTGGAAAATGCAATTAATAAATTATAAAATTAAAAATTAAATTTCTTAAAGCAAAAACAGGATTTCAATATCATAAAAAACAAAAAAAAATGTTCTTTCCTGAAAAAAAAAAGTTTTTAAAACTGTGGCTTCGCATGTAGTCTCTCACCACAGCTCAATAATATTTTGGGGAATGCTTTGATGTGTCCAAAAAAACTTATCAAGAATGGATGACTATGTTCTAAATTTCCACAAGAATTCCTGGAACTTAAGACTTCTTTTTTCATTTCAAATTTTAATTTTTAAATTTAAAATCTTAATTAACTCTTTAATTAATTTTTAATATATTTTTTTCTTTTTTTTTATTTTTTTATTTATATTTTTTAGTAATCAGAAGAAATTATTGAAGGAGATGGGGGCTTTCAACCTTTCACCAACAAAATGAATGAAAATTTAGATTAATGAACACCTAAGAGAAAACAATTAATAATAAATTTTTTCAAAAACCAATTGTTCCATTTTCAATTGCAGGAACAATAATTTAAAATTTAATAAAAAGAAAAAAAATGTAATTGTAAAGGTCACGAAATTCTATCATTTATTGACATTTTTTGGCTTTTACCAAATGATCATTGAATTAATTTTGAAAAAAAAATTAAAAAATTGTGAAGATTCAAATGAAAAATACAAACTTATCAAACCTTAATTCAATAGAATAATATCAACTTTCAACAATGTGAAAAAATATGCTTTTAAAATAAATATAGTTATACTGTCGAAAATATCGCGAATGTGGAAAAAATTGGNCAAATAATTTTGATACTTGAATTGATGTGAGAAGAAATGAATCATTTTTGGATATTGCTGCTTGATCTGCCATTTAATTGAAACTTCAATTTTTTTTTATTTTATTAATTCAGTAAATAAATATAAATGAAAAGATATAACTTGTTGATTTAACAATGGGATTAAAAAAGGTTAAAAATTATTAAAAATTTGACTTTTTAGCTTTTATGAATAGTTTTCAAAATCATTTTTATTTGAAAAAAAAAATAATAAAAAAAGATGGATTTTAAAGAAGAAGAAACTTTTTCCCAAACTCAATTTAAAAATTTCTATGATCAGTTTACAAAAGGCAAAGAGGTATTTCCAAAGCTTTAAAAATAAAAGGTGAATTTTTTAATCTTTTTTTTAAAAAAAGATGGACAAAGAAATGGCTAAATTATTCTTGGAAAAATTATTCAGTGAATTCAAAATCAATTTCGACAAAAATATACTTTCAAATATTTTGAACAAAAACAATAAAGAAAAAAGACTAAATTATTATGATTTTGAGAATTTTTTTTTTGGGAACATGGAAAGGCCTTCAAAGAGAAGAAACATTTCAACACCTGAACTAGAAAAACTGAGTCTAAAAAGCAGAAAACAAAATATAAAGGTCAATCAAAAAATTTTTTTTTTATTAAAATATTAATTAATTTCACTGAAATGATTTTTAAATTAAAATATTTTATAATAAAAGTTACCAAAGAACATATGGTCTTTGATTTTCATTAATCTTGAAATAAAAGATCTTCCAAGTGTTTGTTTAGTGAACAAAGAATGGAGAAATAATGCAGATTCTGATTCGCATTGGAGAATAAGGACATTCGAAGAAATTCCATCAACTATCCAACATGTTAATTTAATTATTTTTTTTTATTAAATTGTTTAATTATTTTTACATTAAGGTAAATAAATCTGAAGATAAAAGTTGGAAGAAATATTTCAAAAAGATGTCGAAATCTATCCTAGTTAACGTTTACAAACAAAAAAGAGCTGGTCATTATTACAGATTCACATTTTCATTCCAAGCTAGAGTGAAAACACTTAAAACCATTAAAGAAATGTCAAAACAAATTTGCTCAGAAAATTATTGTAAAAATTTTTTTCTTTTAATTTTTTTTAAATTTAAAAATCTAAATTTAAAATTAATTTTTTTTGATCAATTTTTTATTTAAAAGACAATTGTTCTCATTTAGATCCTACTTTTGTTCCTTTTTCGTTACAACCTGCTGATATTGAGGATTCTTATGACTTCCTTCTTGATAGAAAACTCACTAAGGATGATGTTGAGAGGATGGAGAAGTGGAGGAACAGTGGTCCTGACACCAAATTATTAGAAAGTGGGCTTTACAATGGATGTAACATTTCTTACAGAGGATACATGCCACCAGGATATTGTGATTGATTTGGATAAAAAAAATTGATTGAATTTAAAGAAACCCTAACTTATAATATTTTCTTTTTTTTTAATAAAAAAATAAAATAAAAAATTAAAAAAGTACAAAAAACTATTTTTTTTAATTTATAAATCAATGAGATCTTCAACAAAGTCAAGATCATCATTTTGAGTATCTATGTTCGAAATTTCAATAATGGTGTTTTCTTTGGGAAGTTTTTCGACTTCTTGTTTTTCTTGGAGTTCTGAGGAAGGTTTGTTGACTAGGGAGCCGAATCTCTCGCCATAGTTGATGCTTACTGGCAAAGAAAATTTGTATTTCTCAAATATGATGTTTTCCATCTTGTCCCTTATCATTTCTATCGCAGAATTTAAACTATTATTGGGTACTTCATAAACCTTTTTAAATTAAAAAATAATTAATTTGAAATAAAATTTTGATAATTTTTTTTTTTAAAATAAAAAATAATTAAAAATTAATTGAAAATAAATTATTGATTGAGAAATTTTTGTTATTTAAATCAAAATAAAAAATTTTAATTTTTTTTTGATACCAGCTCATCATGAAGTTGTATCACTAGTTTCATGGAAGAGTAAGTTTTGTTATTTTGTATTTCTGAATCTATCTCAATAGTAGCTCTTTTAATTATGTCCGCAGCAGATCCTATTTTTTAAAAAAACAATTAAAATAAATCCAAAAAAAAAAAAAGAAATAATCAAAAAATTAATAAACTTAAAATAAAATAATTTTTTTTACCTTGAATTGCAGTATTTACAGCTTTATTTTTTATTTTTTAAATAATTTACGATTATTTTATTTTTAAATATTTTTTTTAATTTATTTTTATTTTTTTTACCGATTCTGTCATTACGGTGATAGTCTGTTGTTTTGACTGTGAGATCGATGAGCCTTCTCCTCCCAAAAATGGTTTTTGTGTAACCCTCTTTTTTAGAGAACTCTTTCGTTTTTTCTATGAATTTATTGACGTCAGGAAATTTTGATCTAATAATAAATTAAAAAGAATAATAAAATAATAAAATTATATAAAATAAATAAATAAAATAATATAAAATATAAAATAAATAAAAAATTAAAAATATTTTTTTACAAAAATGTAGAAATAAAATTTTGTGCTTCTTTCAAACTGACTTTCAAAACACCCGATAAAGATTTTGCGCCCATTCCATAAATAATACCTTATAAAATTTGATTCATAAGTTTTTAATTTTGTGTTTTATTTTTTTTATTTTTTTATATTTTTTAAATTTATTTTATTTTAAATTTTTAATCTCTTTAATTTTTATTTTATTTATTTTATTTTATTTTATTTTTTATTTTTTATTTTTTATTTTTTATTTTTTATTTTTATTTTTTATTTTTTATTTTTTATTATTATTTTTTATTTTTTATTTTATTTTTTATTTTTTATTTTATTTTTTATTTTTTATTATTATTTTTTATTATTGAACCTTAAAAATGCATATTGAATTTCATCATCTTTGAATTCTTCTAACAATTTCAACAATCCTCCTGATCCTTTTTGTTGAAAGACTATTGTTGTGTTATCCTGTGCTCAGAAAAAAATTATATTTAGGAAAATCTCAATAAAATTATTTTCTCCTGCTTTTATATTCGAAACCCATAAACAAATTATAGAAAAGATATTGAGATTATAACATCCATTTTCATATTATAAACAATATTTTTATCTCATAGTAAATTTTGAAGCATTATATTTTATAAATTAATATTTATTTAGTTTGTTTATAAATTTATTTTGAAATAATTCTTTACACTATGGCCACATACAAGCCAATCTTCTTCACCTTTATATTTTTTTTTTTTAAAGAATGAAAAATTAGAATTCAAAAAGGGAAGATACTGTTATTGATAATCTGAGAATATGTATCATCTATTCTTTTGTCATCTATATTTAATGTTGCATTATTCATTTTTTTTTTTTGATAAAGTATTCATTTCAAATTTTTTATTAGCAAATTTATGGAATATTGGATAAACTGGAGAATTTGCTCAGAAAAGATCTCTATTGCATTATTTATACTTAAACACATAATATTTGAATATATCTTCCAAAAAGTCTAAAATTTTTTTAGGAAGTCTTCACAAGAATCTTTGTCATTCTCTTGTTGGAGCCCTATTTGTTGCAACTGAATGTTCCTCCAGAATTAATAATAAGCAGTCCATAATATTAAGAATATTAAATATGTTGAATGACAAATTTTGCATAGTATCGTTGTTTTTTGAGCAATTTGAAAGATTTTCTTCTCTATGGAGTATATTATAATCACATTTTTTATAATTATTTCAAAAAAAAAAAAAAAATAGATCTATGTATACAAAAAGAGAATTTATATAGAGGAAGGAAATGAAGAGAATATAATAATCAGCATTCCCAAAAAAATACTGGAATCTAAATCAAATAAACATGAAAAAGTTTTTTCATATGAATGTGAAGATGATTCTGATCTTGAAGAACCAAAAGATATAGAAATAAATTGTAATTTGGAAGCATTCTATGAGAATTTGCATAAAAAATTTTTTGAAGAAAATAATTAGAATTAAAATTTTTGATTGGAATAAATAGATTTATTTTCAACAATTCCGATGTCTTGGTAAAAATATTTTTATATTCAAATAAAAATATATTTTTTATAGTGCAAAAAAGAGAGGATAAATGCAATGGAGATAATGCTGAAAGAATTGCTCAAATTGGATATCAGAAGAGAAGAAGGACAGAAAAAGATGTATCTGAATTGGATGATCTGATTATATAAATACAATTCCCATGTCAGTCATCAAGAATTAAGAATATCTCACACCATAAGTTTGTGAGGAAAAATAATTGGGATAAAATGAATGAAAATGATCATAATATATTCTAATTTAACTAAATAATTAAACAACTTGTGAAACATATATTAAAGAATTCAAATGTAAACCAAAAAACTTGAGAATTAGCAAAAGAAACATTATTACAAATTAAATAATATTCAATTAGTAAAAAGATTGAATCCTGAATATAAACTTTTTAAATTACATAATGAAATTAAGGAAGAAGAAGAATTTAATAATAAAATTAAAAAACTTTAAAAAATACAAAAAGAAAAAGAAAAACATTTTAAAAGAATTGAAACAATTTGATACAAATAGTAGGTTATATTAGCCTTAGAGTCGATTTCTAAAAAAACAACTTATAAAATAGATCTAAATTTACTGATAAAATACTTAAAAGAGAAGTTAATTGCGTTAGTTTATCATATTCTCGATTTCCCTCAATGTAAATCAGGGGTAACTCAATGCCTTTTTTCTCTATATAATCATTGTAGATAAAGCCAAAGTGACGCCAAAGTCTCCTATCCCTACTCCTAAAATTTGATCATATCTCTTTAAAGTGTCACATAATGGATTGTTAAAATGTTAAAATAGGTTATCAAATAATCATTCAAAAAAAAAAAAAAAAAAAAATTTGAGGGCAAAAAAAAATGAAGAAATATACGTTAGTATCTGTCGATAATCAAAGATTTCTGGTGGAAGATTTTATAATTAAGAGATCATTGACACTTGCAAATCTTTTGGAAGGTATAAATCAACCCAAATTAACTCAACAACCGAAATTTATATATAAAAAAAATATATAATCAAATGAAGCATGAAATTTGAATCAAATGAGAATGAATCGAATCACCTTATTAAATGATTAAGGAATATATTGATTAAATAAATCGAATTTAAAATATTTTCATTTGAATAGCTTTATTTTTTTTGTTGATAAGTTTCGTTTAATCCAAATTAGATATTCCTGAATATTCAGACATACCAGTCCCAAATGCCAAAGGAAATATCTTGGTAAATAAAATAAAAAAATAAAAAAAAAAATAATAAAAAAATAAAAAAATTCAAAATAAATCTAAAAAATTTTTTTAATCTTTAGGAAATAATTATAAAATACATGGAAGGAAACATCAACGAAACAAACGAAAAAGAATTTTATAAAAACAACAAGGTAACGCCCGAAGTTCTCGTTGCGATGACATCGCTTGCCAACTACTTGGATGTTTCTGATTTGGTGGATCTTTGTTGCAGCGCCATTTCAAGGATAATAAACAAGCACCAAGTGGATTTGTTGGACAATCTTTTTTCTTCTGTAAATAAATCTGTTGCCAATGTATCTGATTTGATATAAAAGATATTTCAAAAATTAAACTTTTAAAATGATTAAATTTTTTGAAATATTCATATAATCAGTTTAAAATTTAAATAAAATTTGATTAAAGTAGAAATGTATCAATTTAAATCTCTTCCATAATTATAAACTCCGATGGATTATGTTGGCCTCCCCCTTCAAAGGGATTTCAATGTCACCTTCTTTTTTCTTTTTTATCTTTATACTTTAGAATCCTGTGTAGATATGTAGAGGAATAAACCACTGCATAGGTGTTTGGAAAATTTTTTTTTGTTTTTTATTTTTTGTTTTTTGTTTTTGTTTTTTGTTTTTTGTTTTTTGTTTTTTTATTTTCATTTTTTTTTATTTTTTTTATTTTTTTTATTTTTTTTATTTTTTTTATTTTTTTTATTTTATTTATTTTTTGTTTATTTTTTTAAAGAATTTTTTTATTAAACTATTCATTTTTTTAAAAGTCATAAGAAAGATTTCTCCTAAAGATTTAGTGTTTTAGTTAATGAAACCCTTTTTCAAAGCTTCCTCCACGGTTTCCTTTAAACTGAGATCAATATCTCTGAAAGTCAAACCAAGAGATCTGATCTTCTCGTTGTTGATGACCATAGGAGGGCGGACTTGTTCTCCCTCTTTGAGTTCTACTTGTGAAGGGATCTTTTCTCCTCTTTCTGGGAAATGTTTTCTCAAAGTATTGCAAATTCCAAGAAAATTGGTTCCAACAGCACCTGTTAAAATAATTTTATTTTTTTAATTTTATTTTAATTTATTTTTTTTTTGAATTGATTTTTAATATATTGAATTTTTTTGATTTTTTTAATATTATTTTTTTAATTTTTTATTATTTTTGAATTTTTTTTAATTTTTTATTATTTTATTATTTGTTTTCTGATTTTTTTAATATTATTTTTTAACATTTTTTAATATTTTGAATATTATTTTTAATTTTGATTTTTTATAATTTTTTTTTTGATTTTTGATTTTTGATTTTATTATTATTTTTTTACAATAATTGTTTTTTTTTTTATTCTAATTATTTTTTGTTATTTTTTATTTTACCTGCAAGGTATCTCCCAGTGGCTTTTTCATTTTCAAGAACTAAAACGTGAGCAGTAGCTACATCACGAACATCTTAAAAAAAATTAAATTAAATTAAAATAAATAAATTAAAATGAACAAAGATTAAAAATAAATTAAATAAATTTAAAAATATTTAAAAAGAAAAAAAATTATTCCAAAAAAATAAAAAAATAAAAATTAAATACCAGCAATAGGTACAGGAAAATTTTGAATGGTGGTTTTGGAACCATCTACCAAAGAAGTGATGGCGTTGTTCGAAGTGTTAGGAGTGGATTGGAGAGGAGGTCCAGAAACGAAAGAAGGTGCAACAGCAACAGTTCTCACTACTTTGTGTTGTTCTGCCCATTCCTAAAAAATATTAATTTTTTTTTTTTTTTTATTTTTTTATCATTTTATTATTTTCATTTATTTTATTTTTAAAATTTTTATATTTTTATATTTTCATTTATTTCTTTTATTTTATTTTATTTTATTTATTTTATTTTATTTTATTTTATTTTATTTTATTTTATTTTATTTTATTTTATTTTATTTTTTATTTTATTTTATTTCTTTTCTTTTACCCAAAATGCTCTTTCTGACAAAGTTTTGGACAAAGGATACCACGCGTTCATTTTTCTCATGAATCCTTCATCACTCCAATCTTCTTCGGAAAAGACATGTCCTAAATAAAAAAATAAAAAAAAATTAAATAAAAAAAAAACAAAAAAAAACAAAATAAAATAAAATAAAATAAAATCATTGATATTAAAAATACTCAAAAAAATAAAATAATATAAAAATAATAAAGTGAATTTAATATAATAAATTTTTAAAAAAAAAAACTAACAATAAAGAAAAAAATAAATTATAACAAATTTGACACTAAAACAAAATTGATGTAAAATAATATAAAAATAAAATAAAAATGAATGATAAATAATAAATTATTAAAAAACAAAACTAATAATAAAAAAAAATGGAAGATTAAATAATTAAAAATATAATAAAATGATAAAAAACAATTAAAATAAAATAAAATGATAGTAATGTTTTGATGAAAAATTTTCTGATTTTTTTTTTTTTTTTACCAGGTTGTGCCATTTTCATGAACATGGCAGTTCCAGAAGAAGTGAACACAACAACTTTTACACCTGCTTTTTCGCAAGAGGCGAGCACTGATTTGGTTCCGTTTACTGCTGTGTCTATGATTTCTTTTTGAGGGTCTTTAGCTTGGTAGAAGTATGGTCTAATGAAAAAAATAAAAATTAATTTTAATTAAAAAAATAAAAATTAATTAAAAAAGTTATTAAAATAATTTTTTTATTTCTGTGAATTTAATTATAAATAAAAATTTGGCGAATAAAAAACTAATTTATCCTAAGAATTTTGAATAATATTTTTGCTTTTTTTTTTTACGATGCTACATGAAATACTGCATAACATCCTTTGAATGGTTCATCAAATGAATTTTCTATATCGAATTCTGCTTTGAATAATTTGAGATGGGTGCTTGCTCCCTTCAATGAGGTCAAATGAGATGTTTTCTTCTCATCAGAAGGATCTCTGACTGTGCCATGTATGGTATATCCTTTATCCAACAATTGGCTGATAAGATGGGTTGCAATATATCCTCTGCATGAATAATTTCAAAACAAAAAATTTGTTGTTAAAAAAATTTGTTGTCAAATTTGAAAAAAAAAAAGAAATTACGATGCTCCAGTTACACATACTTTAATTGATTGTAAAATTGTTTTTAAATTTTTAATTCACTTGAAAAATGAATTTAATACCTGTCTTTTTGTTATCCATTTTTCTTTTTTTTTTTTTTTCATTTTTTAATTTTTCATTTTTCATTTTTCATTTTAACTTCACTCAATCTCAATGACAAGAATCAACATTATTACAATTACGGTTTCCTATTCACTATATTTTTCGCAATTTGACGAAGTGAATAATTTGCAAGAACAAGGTATTTTAGGTGAAAAATGTTGTGTTATGATCAATAAAAAAAAAAATAAAACGAAATAAATTATAAAGAAAAAAAAAGCAAAACTTAATAAATCATGTTAAATTTCGGATCTAATGCAAAAATCCTTTTTCGAAAATGAAAAAATTTATAAATTTTAAAAAATTAATTTTTTTAGTGGGCTTATTACACCAAAGATAAAAAAGAAAAGGAAATAGATGAAAAAATCTATGAAAACAGATTCAAATTTGAGAACGAAGAAGAACAAGGGAAACAAGAGGAAGAAGAGAAGACCCAACTTGAAACCAAAAAAATCAAATTTGAAGAATCAAATCTAAACGTTTTGTCTGCAGATTTGGATACATTAGAAAATGAATGTAAAGAGATATCTGGAGATGTGCATAAATGCAAAGGATGTGATTCCATCTTTAACAAACATTCTGAGATTAAACAAGCTAAGGCTATTGAGAACCAAATAATTGAAAATACAAGTGTCTGGAGCTGTGAATTTTGTGGGGTTGAGAATGTGGTGGAGATTATTAAGGAGGAGATCCCTAAAGATGAAACAGTGGAATATATCTTGGAAACTTCCAAAGGAAAAGTCAAAAATGAAATAGATGATGGAACAGTAATCTTCATTCTGGATATTAGTGGTTCAATGAGGTTAAAAAAAAAAAATAAAAAAAATGAGTTTATAACAAACATTTAAACCGAAATTTTTTCAAAAGTGAAATTGTTGAAATTCCTGATAATCCCAAAAAAATCAGATTGAGCAGATATAATTGCGTGGTGGAATCAGTAAAGAGTCAAATTGAAACTCTAAGGCAAGATTTTCCCAAAAAGAAAGTAGGATTGATTTGCTTCAATGAAAAAATACTTGTATTGGGCGATGGATCCAACGAAATTGAAACAATCAGTGAGGATTTTGAAGAATTCGACTTGTTATTAGAGAAATCCCAAAAATATACACTGAACAATCCAATTGAAAAATCCTCAGAGGATATTTTGAAGAAATTATCAAAAATTAAAGAAAATGGGGTAACTGCATTAGGGCCTGCTTTGGTTGTTGGATTGGGCATGGCCATTTCCAACAACACGAATGGAAGCAGCATTGTTTTATTGACGGATGGTTGTGCCAATAGTGGACTGGGAGATTTGTCAAAATCGGATCAATTCTCTCTTGAAAAGGCTGACAAGTTTTACACCAAAATCGGAGAAATAGCACAACATAAAGGAACTACTATATCAATTACAAGTCTTGAAGGAACAAACTGTAACATGCAAATTTTAGGGTGAGAGATGTTAAAAAATTAAAAAATGAAAAAACTAAATATTTTTTCAATAAAAAAAAAGAAAAATTACAGAAATAAGTAATGGTGTCGTTGATATTGTAAATCCTCTTGATATCACTGGTAATTTTGAAGACGTGATAGAAAACAAGATAGTTGCAACACAATGTTCCATCGCAATAAAAGCATCCAAACAAGTAAAGATTGAAGAAAAAGATTGTTCTTTCAAAAAATATGTTGGGAATGTAACCAAAGACTTGTCGGTCACTCTTGAGTATTCTTTCAAAGAAGACTTGGTTGGTCAAATTTTGTTTTTTCAACTTCAAATTACATACAGGGATTTGAAAGGAGTAAAGAAATTGAGATGTATCACAAAGTCTCTCAAAGTAACCAACGACAGAAAATTAGCCGAAGAAGAACTAAATTTTGACGTGATCTCCGCAAACACAATTCAAAATTCTGCAAAAATAGCAAAGAAAGGAGAATACAGCGAAGCAAAAAAGAGATTGTTTTCAAGCTCCATCGTTTTAGGAAACGTTTGCAAAAAGGATTCGAACCTTAAAGAAGCTTATTCTACATTCTGTTCAAAGGCTAAAGAGTTGGATACTGATTACACAAATCAAGAACAGGAGGATATCAAATACAATCAAAGACAAAGTACTTACAAGACTAACACTTACTCTAATAACTTATTTAATAAAAGTTGTTATTCTTCTTCTTCTTGGACTGTTAAAAAGCAAAAGAAGAAATCTAAAAAAAGTTTCCGAAGTGATTATGTCACTACAAATGGTAATAACAATAATGTTAATCTTCAACCCCCAACAAGTAACAACGACTCTGATGATGAAAATAACACCAATAATTAATTTTTTTGATTTTTTTTTATTTAACAAAAAGTATTGAAGAATATTAAAAAAAGATAGAAATTTTAAATTTTAAATTAAAAATAAAATGGAATCTTTTTGAGGAATTTTTTAAAAATTTCACCATCTCCCAACGTGTATAAATTGATATCTCTATTTCTTTATTCACAAAAAAAAATCATTGAGCCAAAAAATTTTCTGAAAAATTAATTATTTTTTTATTTTTTTATTTTTTTTGATTTTAAAATAAAAAAATAAAAAAATGAAAGAAGAAATTATTAAGAATGAGGAATCAACAAATGATATTGAAGAATTGATAGAATTCAATTTTATAAATGATAATGCCGAACTAATAGAGAATAGTAAAATGGAAAACTACGAGGATCTCGAGAAATTTCTGCTGGACATCCTAAAAATGAAGAAGAAAATGAATGTGATGAAATATCCCGCATTGAATGAAGCTATAATCCAATATACCAACTTCAAATCCAAGGTGGATCCAAACTGGGACTTCTACAAAGATCTCCTACCAAAAATCAAAGATTATTCACTGAAAATGAAGCCTTTTCAAATACCCTTGATCAAGAAAGGAGATGATAAATCTGTTGAATTGACGCCCATGGAGGTTTTGTATCTTATGGCCAATTCTTTCTTCCTAAATGTTGGGGATATTGCCTTGAAGATGAAATTGAAGGGAAGAGCATTTGGAGATATCAGTTTCCTATCTCTATATTGTTGTGGACAAGGTACTGGAGTAGCTGGTAAAAAAAAAAAAAAAATATACAAAAAATTTTAAGATTTCTTCATATTGCATTACAATTATACAGTTGCAAGAATTATGTGCCAATTGAGTTATTTTGATCAGGTAAGATATTCAATAATTTTTTTTTTTTTTAAATTTATTCTCTGAATAATTTTTTTTATTTTTTATTTTTTTTTTTGCTTTTTAAGATAAATATTTTGGAATTGGAACAAAGACCCAAGATAGTTTACGAAAGGAAAAAAATGAGCGAGAAGCTTTCTGTTGATTGGTCCACTAAAAACAGAAAACTAGAAGTAGATAATATCAATGTACACATCAAAACCATGGAGGAAAGTTCCGCTAAAATATTTGTTGATTTTGCAAAGTAAAACAAAATAAAATTTTTATTAGAAATTTAATTTAAAAAAAAAAAAAATTTTATTAAATTTATTTAGTCGTTTTATTCATATCCATGAAAGTAAAAAATTTTTTTTTATTTTTTTTATATTTTTTACTTTTACCCAAAAAAGTAATTCCAAGCGCAACACAAGAAGAAGTTTTGTTCTCTGTTGCTCCAGAATGCTTTCCTATCATGCTTTTTGCAGAGGAGATTGGTATATTTTATTTTATTATTTATCTTTTTTATTTTTTATATTTTTATTTTATATTTCTTATTTAATTTTATTTTATCAATATTTTTATTTATTTTTGTTTATTTATTTTTATTTTTTATTTATTTTATTTTTATTTTTTAAATTTTTTTTTTTTTTTTTTTATTTTCTTTTATTTTCTTAAGATGATGACGAGATAGTTTTGATAAAAGGATTGAAAAGATTTTCAGCGTACACAGGATATGGACACTCCTTTACATTCACCTCTTTCTTCGAGTCTCCCCTTCATCCCAACAGAGACTTAGACGTCATCGTAATTGATGCTTCTATTGGCCGTGAAAGTGACAAACCAAAGAACATTGTAAAAATATTTAAATTAATTTATTCATTATTTAATTTTTATTTCCTGAACATTTTATTTTTTTCTAAAAAATAAGTTAAGGGATTTGAATAAAGCTTATTTAAGTTTTTTACTTTGTGGAGAAAAAAAAATTTCAACGGGGGTAAATTTCTTTTCATTTTTTAAAAAGTTTTATCTTGACTTTTTCTTTTAGCATTGGGGGTAAAAAATAAAAAAAACTAATTTTTCTAAATAAATTATAAAAATATTTTTATCAAGAGGAGGAGCTTTTTCTAATTGTAAAAGACTCAAATTTTTTGTGGTAAACATTTTTTTATTTTTTTTTTTTTTTGTTTACATTTATTTTTTAAAAAAGCAACTAATTGCATCAACACAAGTCGATTGCTTTTTAGATTACTCTACTTTTTTGGACCAACCAATATGTGAAGAGTTCAAAAAATACAAGGAAGTAGTGAGAAACAAAAAGATAACTATTTCCCAATTGTTTGAGTGTACCCAGAGCTGGTTGCCACAAATAAAGAATTACAAACATTTTGGGCTTTACTTTATGAATTATTTTAATGACAAAAAATAAATAATGTTGACAAAGAAAATCAAAAAAAATATATTTTTTAATTTTAAATAAATTTTAATTCCTTTTTCTTTTTGTTTTCTTTTGGTCTTTGTTGGAAGAATATACGTTATTGTTAAAAATATTGATAAAGTTTTTGTCTCCAACAAAATCCTTATCTTCACTATCTTTTTCTTTGATGGCATCTTTGAGGATGAGATGGACTAAAGGCTTGGGAAATTTGATGGGAGTTCTTCCTTCCACAGAAGTGAAAGACTGAATCCCTTTCAAACTTAACAAAAACTGAGTAACAAATTTATCACAGTTAAAAAGGTGGTGATTTTCTGGTGTCCATTCAAAATATTCTTTGGCAGCAAATGAAATTTTATCTTTGATTTCTTCTATGTCTTTCAAGTATCTCTCTACGAAGGTTTTTTTGATGTGTTCTTTTTCCATTGTGAGGGTAGATAATCCCATGTCTATTATGAGATCTTTGATGAAATCTTTTATTTCGCCAATATCGTTTGTATCCTCGTTTTCTTCATCATCATCATCATCATCATCTCCATCATTCTCATCATCTCCATCATTCTCATCTTCATCCTCTTTTCCTTTTTTTTTCTTCTTTTTCAATTTTATTAATTTGTAGTTGAAAAATAAGAAATCTTCTTTCTCTTCATCCTCTATGATTTTGAAGAAATATGAATCAAATTATTTAAATATAAATCAAATATTCATTATAAAGAGTTATATTGTTTTATAAGGCAAAGAAAATTTATATTTTTTTTTTACCTTCATCTTCTTCTACTTTCTTTTTTTTTGGTTTCTTCTTTCTTCTATTGTCTTCTTGATCATCATTTTCTTCATCATCACTATCCAATTTCTTTCCTTTTGTTTTTTTTTCTTTCTTTGGGATGACATTCTTCGCATAATTCTTCATCTCCCTATAGCTATCGAATATCTTCTTAGTATCATCTCTTGTATCTTTCACAATAAATTTAAATACGAAATCTCTATTGGATGACCTCATTGAAGTGGTATGGTATAATTTTAATTTATCCCTGCAATTATCAATCGAGCATACAGAAATATTATCACAAATTCCTTGGATATTATAATTTACCATATCATCTTCAGGATGATTGTATTTGCAAAAAAAACAACTCATTTTTTTTTTTAATGTTTAATAATGTTTAATAAATTTTTTTTTATTAATTTTTTATTAATTTTTTATTTTTTTTTAGGGATGTCCAAAAATATTTCAACAGTTTAAATTTTGTTAGTAAAAATATTATATCAGCTAACAAAGTTGTAATATTTGGACATGTCTAATTTTTTTTATTTTTTTTTTATAATTTAAGAATTGATTACAAGAAAACATCATCATTCAATTTTAGTAAAATCAAAGTGAAAGTTAACCTTTTTTATTTTTAAATTTTCTTTTGAAATTGGTTTTTTAAAAATTAATATTATCCCTTTTTGAAGAATGGATTGTTGTTGAAGAGCAATCTCTTTTCCCAATCTTATGTATCCTTTGAAGATTTCGAAAAATTTTGCTAAAATGGAAATAAACAAACAAAGACATGTGATAAGAAAGAGGAATTGTAATTTGTCTCATATTCTCGAAACTTTTGACATCCAAACCAAAAAAAGAAGAATCAAATAAACCACTAATGACAACACCACTTTTGGAACAAACAGAAACAGATTTGATTTCTTCGACATCTATGCTCCACTCTTTAGTTATTCTTCCTATCTCTTTTCCTTTGAGTGAGAACAAGTGTTTGTTGGTAGCCAAAATGAACTGGTTTTCATTTTCTTCTAACATTGGATAATGAAAAAGATAGGTATCATGTCTGAATGTTCCTTCTATTAAAAAATAATTTTTTATTTTATTTTTTTAAATTTATTGATATTTTTTTTTTTTGTAAAATTAATTTTTTTTTATTTTATTTTTAAAACCCTATCTTTTTTTTTTACCATCTAATGTCATTAAAATCTCTTGTCCTTCACTTTCAACACCATTATATTCAGTCATAACATGTGATTTTCCAATGTAACGTGGAGCTCTAATCCTCAATTTTTTCAAATTATCAAAATAAAGAGCTGTGTTTTTAATTCCTTGTCCTATTCTCGAAGTCATGTCCATAACCTTTAAAAAGTGGAAGATTGATTTTGATAAATTAAATTTATAACTATTTTTTCTCTTTAAAAATTTTTTTTTTTTTTACCCCTGTGACGGGTTTGGTGATGAAACCAGCTACTCCTATTCCCACTCCTTTTAAAAATCCAATTCCTCCTTCTTCTTTTGCACCTTTAATTGGATCGGTTATAATTCCCGAAATACCTATTAAAAATTTAATAAAAATTAAAAAATTTTTAAAAAACTAAAAAAATTTAAAATGAAATAAAAAATAATTGACAATAAAAATCAATAAAAATAAAAAAATTTCTAAAAAAACTAAAAAAATTTAAAATGAAATAAAAAATAATTGACAATAAAAATCGATAAAAATAAAAAAATTTTTAAAAAAACTGAAAAATAAAAAATGAATAAAATTAAAATTATTGAAAAAAAATAATTAAAAATAAAAAATGTGAATAAATAATAAAAAAAAATACCTTTTATAATATCAACAGATAATTCTTTGGTTCCTTCTACTATTCCCTCACCAATATGTTCCACTTCAATGCTCATTTCTTTTTGTCTGTTCTCTATAAACTCTTTGTCAAATGAAAGGTTGGCAGTGGCGTTTCCAATCGAAGTAGATGCATTTTCGGCCGATCTGGAGACGCCCGTGACAAAGTTTTTGAAAAGTGACAATGATCCTGAACATACACCCTCTGCAAAATTTTCTGGATTTTCGTTTAAACCTTTGGTTGGTTCCATCACAAAGTCCTTGAATCCTTCTCCTAAAATTGAAATAATACAAAATATGAAAACAAAAAAGTGGAGAATAAAATCAATAAAAAAATTTTAATAGTATTTTTCGATGACAAACACAATTCTTTTTTTCAAATAAAATATTGAAAAATAAAACAAAATTAGGCATGTTCAAAATTTTATGACTTTGTTAGCATACATTAATTTATATAACTAACAAATTTTAAACTGTTAGAAAATTTTGAACATGTCTTAAAACAAAGTTGTTCTTAAAGGAAATAAAGTTTAAAAATTTTTAAAACAATAATTTTATGAATAAAAATAATTAATTCTAAAAAAAATATTGAATAATTAACATTAAAACATTCAAAACGTTTAAAAATGAAAAAATTATTATTTAGAAAATAAAATAACCTAGTTCGTGAAAAAGACTGACAGGATTTCCAAGAATGTTGAAAGAACCGAGTATCATATAAAATCTTCTAGTTAGATTTTTCTTGTAATAAGACTGTATGTTGTAAATGAGATCAGATTGGGTGATGAAGAGATGATTCTTTTCTAGAGGTTTCAAATGTACGGGTGCGTTTTCAACGTCAGAGATTTTTCCTATGATGTTAAGTGCCTTTTCTAAACTTGATCCTTCAAGATTTTTGGCTCCCCAAGGACAAGTTGCATACGAAAGATTTATTTGTATTGGTTCTGTTTTTAATTAAAAAAAAGAAAATAATTAAATATTAATTCTATGAAATTTCAAATTGAAAATTTAAAATTAAATTTTTTTTTACCAATCAATAGTGATTTGAGATAAATCATTTCTGAAACATCTATTTTAGTATAGTCTATCTTTTTTTCTGCAAAGATATCCTGGTTGTTCATGTGATCATCAACCACCTCGAAAAAATCAATGAGATGGGTAAGGAAAGCTTGATCAATCTTGAGATAGAATCCACTACTGCAAAAGATCTTGATAGAGTTGTAGAAGTTGATGTTTTTGTGGAGGTTGGATTTATTCAAAGAAAGAGAAAAGAAATCCTTATTTTCATCAGAATCACAAAAAAGCACGATAGGATGGGGTGTATTGAAAAGCTGATTGTCTATCTGAAGGTTTTTAAACTTAAATTCAAGAGTTTGTTCCCTATTTCCATCGTTGTAATCTAAAGAAATGTTCTCAATGAAGGAGTTCATGATTTCTTTGTGAGGATCGATCAAGGAGAAGCCCAAACCAGGAAGGGAAATTGACAATGAAAAAGAAACTTTGTTGACTTCTTTGGGTTTCACTTCGTGGTTGTATGTGAATTGATGATACTTTTCTTCGGAAACTTTTTTTAGATCAGACACTTCAAACACTCTCGTTGCTTCATCAAAGTAAACAGTTGGTGAAAACACAGTTTGTTTGTGTTGGTTGGTACTTCGAATATGTTTGTTCAACACTATTTTTTCTAGATCATCACTTACTTCGTCCAAGGAGTATTCGGATGGATTCTCACACTTATAACCTGCTATTCCAAATACAATCTTTTTATCTTCCATTGCTGGTTCACTCCATGCATAAGCTATTTGAGATTCTTTTTTATTTTTATTTTAAAAAAAAGGTTTTAGTTTTAAAAGTAAATAAATTGAAAGATTAAAAAGAAATTTTTAAAAAAGGATTTACTAGGAAGCAAAACGGTGGGATTTTCTTCGTCGATTGAAGAATTCTTTTGTCTGAACTCCAATTTCTTCGATGTGTTGTTCCTCAAAATGTAAAGAGGATGTTCCCTTTCTTCCATAAATATTACAGCAGTAGTCAACCGATTTGTAGTTGTTTGAATGGTAACTCTTTCTTCTCCAATAGCATTGTTGTTAAGCTGATGTTCTCTGGAGTTGTTTTTGATCTTACATTCAAACAAGGAAACTCCAACAATTTCAAATGCTCCGGAAAAAGAAGGATAATCCTCCCCATCATACTTTATTGAAAGCATTTTTGGTGCATCCTTAGAAGGCCAGTGAAAATAAGTTTGTTCTCCTGGCTCCAAAGAAAAACATTGTTCAGTGTTTGGTTGCCTGTATTGAATCACTTTTTTGGTGTTGTTTACCAAAATGTATTTGTTAACAATCCCTAGAATTTTGGTTCTCCAAAACTTTGATGGTGGTGATGAAACTGAAAGACCAAACACAAACGCTCTTTCTCCGTCACTAATTTCCAAAGTTCCTTCATCATTATTTTTCGTGAGTTTGATCTTTTTGGACCACGATGATTTCCCAACTTTCATCTTTAAGAGATCAGAGTTGTACATAATCGGAAAGACCATCTCTTTTATTTTTTCTTCATCTCTTTCAAACCATTCAAAAGGATCATCTTCTTTCTCCTCCAATTTCCAAATCTCAAACTTGTTTTTCTTCTTTTGTTCAGGAAGAGATCCAACTTTTTTTACTAGTGATGGAGTTTTGAAAAGGAGATTTAGATTTGTTCTGTTTATTATCCAAAAGTTGACATAAAGGACAAGTTCAGATCTGTTGTTGAAAAGGAGATAATCGATAGAAATCAACAATGGTTTTTTCTTCATTTTTGATTTTGTTGAATTTTGGAACATAGGGATCACTTTTGCTGTGAAAAAAAATTAAGGAGAGAAAGATTTTATATTAAAAAAAGATTTACCCAATTCGTTTGGGTTGTTCCCAGTAACACTCACAACAGTACTCTTATCAAATCGATTTATTTTTATAGATAATCCTGCATATTGGTTCTTAGGATCAAAACAATGGACTGCCGTCTTTTCTCCTTTCAACAATGTTCCCTCTTCTAATGCTTCCAAATTTTTGATGTTAAAGATCCAGAATTTGATTGGGACGGGGAGAAGATTGGAAAAGGACATGGGTGGTTTGATAGAAATATTGAATCTTGGTGCAACATTGGAATGAGAATCATCATCAGCATTGATTTTGATAGATAAAAAGAATGGGAGATGGCCCATTACTTCTGTTTCCAGAATATGAAAACTATCGATTATTTCATCATCTTGTGAATCAAGGATAGATTCAATCTTGATTTCTTCTTCTTTCATACTACTGTGGAATTTGTTTTTGTTGTTGGAATCACATTGCAAGATTCTTTCAAATATTTCATCTGAATTTTCATTTTCATCCTTTTGATCGTTTTGCTTTTTGGCAGATTCGATGAGCTGAGGCATGTTTATCTCGTTACTCCACTCATATCTTTCTGGATCAGGGGATAATACGAAGGATTTATCGCAATATCTCAAAGGGATAGAAAATTTGCTTTCAGGTTGGAACAGTTTGTCCAATATGATCACATTATCTCCATCTCTCACTCCAACAAACAATGGAAGATCTGTTTTGTTTTCTAATGTGAAGTTACTTTTGATTGAACATACTTTGTTTCCACTATGGTAAGAAACTTCATAAATGATTGTTTGGTTTTTGTTGATTGGGATGTTATATGTCTTGATCAGATTGATGGGAAGCTCTTTGATGTATTCTTGTGAAGTAGGAAAAAAGAAATTGATTGATCTTTTTTCTATTTCTCTTTCCATTTGTTCAAAATCAACATTTTTTTTGATACCTATCTCGATAGGTGCTTCATTCTCTTCTTGTTTGAAAGAAAGATTTTTAATCTTATTTGATCCAGTTGTCCAAAACTGGAAATCTTCTCCTGTTTCATTTCTAACGATGAATTCATGGAATTGATGAATTTTTGTGGTTGCTTGAGTCTTTTCTTTCTTTTCTTCTTTTCCAAGAGTTTCTTTCAAATGGATGATTGTCGAAAGAAAAGATTTACTAATATTGAAATTTAAAGCAGATTGTGCACTAAACACAATTTCGATCTCTTTCGTTATTTCCTTGTTCATCAACACATTAAAAGACCAACTTCCTTCTCGAGAAAGAGTTCCTTCTCTTGGATTACTGATAGATCTCAAAAAAGGCTCCCAGTGTTGATTATTTGGATTGAAGTGATCAACTTTCATTCCAAAACTGGCAACACCATGTATTTGTCCTTCTCCTCTTTTGGTTAATTCTACAATTCCAGATTGTAACATCAACAAAACCACAGGATTTATTTCATCGACCAAAGTCAAATTGATATTTCCAGTCTTTGCAAGGATTGTCAACAAACTGTTTGGTTTTTTCTCTTCTTTCTTTTCTATTACTCTCTCTTGAATAGTTTCATCATCAAGAGAGATCTCTGATTCAATCCATTCTTCTCCTTTTTCTATTATTTTGTTTTCAATCACCTCTTTTTCAATCTCATTTTTATCGTTTGATCCAGAAATTGTGTTCTTCCATTTCTCTTGAGTTTTCATCAGAAACAGAACATCTCTATAGGAAATTTCTCCTTTTAAATTTTCAAATTCTATTTCAACTTTGTTGAATCCCTCAATATTTTCATATGATGCTTTGATATTCCAAGGTTCGATCATCATGTTAGGATCTACGTTTTCGCCAGATGGGCACTTGGATAGGGATAGATTGTTCATGTTCAATTTGACCATCATTCCCATCTTCTTTGACATCTCGAGTAAAAGGATGAACTTGAAATCCAAAAGAATAGTTCTTGATTTTTCATCAATCACTTCTTCGATCAGAACGATTTCGGGCCTTTTGATAGTTAATTCCAGCAATAATTGATCATCTACATCTTCTTTTATCAAGGTAGATTCTTCTTGTATTGAATATTGTTGATTCTTTTTCCATGTATCCAAACCATCCAAGAATTTGTTAAGGAGTGGCAACATCCAAGTGTTTACCTTGCAAATTATTTCGGGTAACAAAAGCAACTTGGTGTCTTCAAGAATAATAGAAATTTTTTGATTACCACTTTCATCTTTTCTCAATTTTACATTTAACAGATTACTTTCGTTTTCTTTTTGGGGAGGAGAAAGGAGGTTTGGAAATTTTGTGTCTTTGGTTAATTTGTCGGAAATCGAGAATCTGGTCAAAATGACATCAATATCCATCGTTTTATTGCATCTTTTTTTCAACATGAAATACATTTTGTTGATATCAAACAAAGCTATATCATAAGAAGGAATATCCAAGCTTCCATCTTTAGCCAATGAAACAGATAGATGATCAAAAGAAAATTCTATCGACATTTCTTCCCAAATCTCCTTTGAATGTTCTTTTACCTCTTCTTTTTTGTTTTCGATCTTTTTTGTGGATTGTTTCTTGTGTCTTTTGATGATAAGATCCTCTTTGTTTCCTTTCTCAGACAAATTCCCTTCAAGAATACCCAAGATCATTCCCACTGTAAAATCAGATAGATTCAGCTTCAATTTCGACATAAATCCATTTATTGCAACAGATGGAAAGGAAACATCAATCAATCTTTCAACAATCACTTTCACTGTCGAATCTTCAATAAGATAAACTTTGTTTTTATCATCATTAAAACGAGTTATTCTCATGTTCATTTCATTAAATGATGCTTCTATGATGTTAATTCCCTCATTATCATCAAATGTATTGATGGAGATTTTTCCCAAATCAATAATTAGAATTTCTTTGGAAGTAGAATGTTTTGGGATCACTATTAGAGGATTATTTACTACAATTTCCAATTTCATGTTTGTTTTCTTTTTTTTCTCTGAAGATTGGGAGTGTGAAGATTCTTTATTTAAGAGATATCTGTTGATTTTAAGACCTTCAAAATAATTGACGAGATTATCTATGAATTTGTTGAGAAAGATCACTTCTATCGAATTGATTTCAACATTAATCTTTGAATCAAATTTTTCATATCCTTCTGATTTTGGTGTAAAAGTATCATACTTGAATGTTAATGTCTTTTCAAGTTTAGTCGAGATAATTTTTGAATATTCCTCACTTTCCTTTCCATCTATCACTTCTATCTTACCAAGACTAGAAGAAACTGCCATCGTACCATTGTTTCTAATCTTTAAATCTGCAAAAGAAGATCCAACATAGAATATCAAATCACGACTTCCTTCTCCATTCAAAGATCCCTTGATCATTCCCATGTTTAAAGCAAATTTGAGCATCAATGTTTTATCTTCATCTTTCAAAACGATCTCCTCTTCGTTTTTCTCTTTAATTGGAGCCAAGTTTTGTTCAATTTGAATCTGTTTCGCATCTTTCTTTGGAATGTTCGGATTAGATCGGATTTCATCAACAAAATTCAAAAGATACAAGACTGTTTCTCTGTTAAACATCAAATATAATCCATTGAAAGAAAAGACTATATCATGTTCGGTTCCCTTGAATAAAGGTGAAGATTTTGGAGTTCCTTCATACTTCAAGTTTATCAATTCTTTTCCATCTTTAGAAATATTTGAATCGACAATTCTTTTGAAATCATTCCCAAATGTTTGGATTCTATCTTTGATGAGAAAACCAGAGATAGATGCATCCATCAAGATATTGTTTCTTAATTTTTCCAAGTTGAGAGAAAATTTGTTTATATGCACAGTGATCAACTTGTTGAATTCATTCTCAGAAGTTTTGTACAGCAAAAGTTTAATTTCAGGTATTTCAAAAGAGAAGCAGAGTTGTTTTGGATTCTTTGGATCAGAAAACTCATTGCTATCAAATGAAATGTTGTTTTTCTTGAGGTTCTCAAGAAATTCTTTGTTTTGTTCAATTTGATTTTCTTGTTCAATCAAACTTGTAATGTAGCTCTCTTCTTTTTCTAACACCCTTGAAATATTTCCCAATCTCATCATCTCAATTCTCCTTTCTTTTTTCTTTCTTTTGACTGTTTGAAACGATTTCAAATTCTTTCTTTTTTCTTTTATACTCTCTCTATTATAGTCGACAGTCTTTTCAACATAAAAACTCTTCAAAACTCCCAAAAGAAGGGAGACTCTATCTGAGGAAATACTAGAAGAAATAGGGGAAAGAAAACCTGATTCGATCTTGAATTTAGGTAAAACATGTATCGGATTGTTCAACACCATGAATGTTACTGAGAGATCAATTTCATCTAATAGGTTTGGTTCTCGAATCATTGTTTTTTCTTCGTGGAAGATTACAAGAGCTTTAATGTCGGACAATCTCAGTTCAAATTTATTGTAAAGGTTGTCCACAATGACAATCTTCTTTTCTCCTTCTTTGATCAACGAATTGTGAACATTTTCATCACTAGAAAAAGTGATTCTGCCAAGATCAAGAAGTAACTTTGGACTTTTTTCGTTAGATGGATCTTGATGTATGTGGATTTTTGGAGCGAAAATGTTGAAAGAAATTTCAACTTTCTTCCCTGTATTCAAAACATATGTAACAAACATTTTGGACTTTGATTCAAACAATTTTGTAGTATCATGTTTGGTGGTAGAAATATCATCTATGATCATGGAGTTTTCGGTTATGGGATCAGAAAAGAAGGTGTAAACCCTATCTATCAACTTCATTGAAAAGAAGATGTCAAGAGGATTAACATTAAGAAAAGCTTTGTAATCCACACTGTTCTGTTGCTCAACATCATACGAATTGAATTCAAATTCTATTTGTTTCTTGTTAGATTCGGTTGCTTTTATTGCTTTGAAAGGATCCTTTCTTGTAAAATAGTCAATACAACACAATTTCCTTAAGCAACCAGAAAAAGAATAAGAATGTTCCCTGATTTTAGACTCAAAACCTAGATTAGAAAACTTTAACTCGACTATTGGCTCAGTTGTGATTTGATGTGTGTAAAAGCTCTGAGTTAAAATTCTGAGTATTGTTTTTTTGATTTCAAACGATACACCAAGTTTAATGTACTCAACAGAAAACTTACTCTTTACTTTTTTTTCGACTTTAGATGGATCGTTCAAGTCTTTGATAGTTCCAGGAGTGATTTCAATGTTTTCTTCAAGATTTGGTTTTGAAGGAAAAAGAAGTTTAGTGAAGAAACCTTTCTTAGAATTCTCCTCATTCGCTTCGAGTACACTTTTAGCTTTTTGTTGACGAAACAAAGAATTTCCCACTTTTCTGAAAGAAGCAATCGTATCATAGCTCAATCTCTTTTCCATTTCTCCCAAAATATTTTCATCAAAAGAAAAGTTGGCTCTCTTTTTGTACCACAGATCAATGTAGGATCTTCTGTCATTAGAGATTTGTTTCAGGTACTCCCAATTCCACAACTTCTTATTTTCTCTTTTCTCAAGCAACACACAATCAACCAAGTAATTCCACCATTTCTTGTAATCCTTCTTGTTGTTGGGAAGATCTTTAGGTCTCAAATGCTTATACTTTTGGTTTTTGAATAAACAAGAAAAGTTTTCGAGAGTGGATAAGATATCTTTGTATTGAGTATCATTGAGAGAAATCCCCAATTTCTCAAACTCAAAACTGAGATCTACCTGAGGGAGAACTGTTCCCATGATTTCTTCTTTCTTATAAATCATCTTAAGCACAGAATTAATAGGCTCAATAACATATTGGTGAATCTGATGTGAACCCTCTCTTGGAATCAACTCTGTCATTACTTTAGAAAAAGAATGGAGAGATTCTTCTAATACTTCTTTGTTCCAATCTAAAAACTTTTCGTTTGAGTTCCAGTACACTGAAAGTCCTTTCATTACTACCAGTTTGTGGAAGGTAGTTTGGGATGGCATTAATATAGATGGAAGCCAATTTTCATCTGCAGATTGCGCTTGAAGATAATCCAATGTGATACCAAATGCAAATGGTTTCTAAAAAAAATTGATAAATTGTCCGCAATTTCTTTGGATAAAGTATGGATAGATGTGATTTGAGGTAGTGAATAATAATTTATCTTTATTATGGATTATACTAACTTGAATTTTATATATATTTTTGTTGAAAATTCTTTATTTACCCCAATATTAGATACATCGTCTTCATATCTGATATGTATCTTGTTTATATCTATTTCTAGATTATTCACAAATTTCTCCAACACATTTTCAAGAAATGTATCTACATATCCTTTCTTTTCTTTCTTTGGTCCATCTATATTCCAAAAATGAAAGTTTAATTCAAATATTCGTTGACAATAGAGTTATAATAAATTCAACCAAATGTATTTTGAATATTTTTATTAGTTAGAGCTATTTCAATTGGATAGATTTTTACCTTCCCCTGTTTTTATTAGCTCATTCAATTTTAATCTCTTTTGCTTTATTCTCTCTTCTACATCTCCATCATATTCTTTCAATCTGGGACCAATCAACAAGCATAAATCCTCAATCATTATATTGGTAGATTCATTGTTCAAATTACTCCATGGAAACTTTAACTGAATTCTTTTCAAGCATCCTATTGATATATATTAGCTCCATAAATCGTTTATAATTTAATTTTTACCCTTTTTTATTTGGATGGGTAAATTAAATTCCAATAAAGAATCTGGATTTATTTCTATATTCTCCAGATTTATCTCTCCTTTGAGTATATCTATCTTTAGATTTTCTCCATTCAATCCCAACAAATAATCTTTTTGAACAAAATTTTTATTAATTAAATTTTCAGTTAAAAAATATAAATAATAAAAATGCTTAATTTTCTATGTTGATTAAAACTTCTATTTCAAAGTTTTACCTCCAAGATATTTGTCAAGTAAATTAGTTGCAATTAATTTCAACATTAGGTTTTGTTTTATTAGTTTTAGTTTTTTTTTTAAAATTATCATGGGAGAACAAACAATTTTGTTTTGAAATGTTCTACCTTTTCATGATTTTGGAAATAAGGCAAAAAATTAATTCCGATAAATCCTAATTTATAAATCAAAATTGGTTTAATGAAAATCGAAATAAATTTAATTTAGGTTTGATAGAGAAAAGATGATCAAAATCAAAATGAGGAACAAAGAAGAAAAAATGGTAGAAGACTCTGATCTGAAAATGAGAGAAGTAGTAGAACCATCTCTCTTGTTGGTAGGAAGAGTGAAACATTGATCCAACTGAAATTGAACAGTAACTGGGGTACCAGTACAAGAAGATCCTGTAAATTGATTTAAAAAATAATGAAATTTATAAAAAAGTGTAAATTTTTTTTTTTTTTTTTACCTGTGTAATAAGTATAGTTCCCACTATTACCCTTGATTGAAAAATAGGAAGATTGAATGAAAGTAAAGTTGCTTGTGGAGAGGAAAGGATCTGCACCATTACAAGTGACAGTAGAAAGAGAAGCAGTGGTACAGATAGTGGAGTTTCCAGAACAATTAGTATTGGTGTAGAAACAGGTGTTGATGGTTTTAGTTGTAGGAGTACCTTTGTTGGTATCGCATTTATAAACAGATCCGCAGATTTGACCACTGATCGATCCACTTGTGAATTTGGAAGGAATATTGTTGGTGTAGGTGCAATCTACACTGTTAGCAAAATTGGTTCCTGATAAAACACAAACAGAGGAAGAATCAGAGCTTAATTGAGTTTGAAAGCTGGATGGGTTTCCGTTAAAGTTAAAATTGTTGCTTCCAAAACTGGAGATATTAGCTGCGAACCAAGTTTCAGTGGAACTTACTCCATTCAAGTTTAAATTTCCACTAGAACAAACGTTATTTATGTTAGAGCTGCAAGAGCAATCGTAAACAATGGGTGCAGAACAGCAATAAGTTGTAATGAAAGTATTCAAATTGTGTGCGGATGGTGGTGTTGATGGAGTTGTTGTTGGAGTGGAAGGTGTTGTGGTTGGTTGAGTAGTTGGAACATTTGGTTGGGTAGTCGGAACGGTTGTTGTTGGAATATTTGGTTGGGTAGTTGGGGTGGTTGTAGTAGGTACATTTGGTTGAGTAGTTGGGCTTGCAGATGGAACATTTGGTTGGGTAGTCGGAATGGTTGTTGTTGGAATATTTGGTTGGGTAGTTGGATTTGTGGTAGTAGGTACATTTGGTTGAGTAGTTGCATTTGTGGTTGCATGGGAAGATGAAGGACTTGCAGTACCAGGTACTAAAGATGGAACAACCTAACAAAAAGAATTTAAAAAAAAATGATACTTTTATTAAATTAATCAAAAATTTTTTTACATTATTTCCTGTTCCATCAGTTTTAGAAACGATATTTGAAGTTCCAATATAAACTATTATAGTAGTATTTGTGCAAGAAATTTGAGTATTTCCCAAAATGTAGGTATTTTGGTTGACGGACCAAGAAGGAACAGTCTACAAAAAAATATATATATTTTTTTTATTTTAAATTATTTCTTAATGATTATTATTTTGTTTTTTACAGTTGGGTAAGCGAAATAACCGCAGTCCATGTATACGGGAACGTTTGGGACAGGGTTGATATCTACTTGACTCCAAAATGAGTTACTTGCAGATACATTCCATGTAAGAATATAGGATACAGTGTTTGGTGCAATAAAATTGATACCAGTGCCTTTTATTTAAATATATTGGAAAATAAGAAATTAATTATTTTTGAAAGAAATTTTAATTTTTTACCATCACTTTTACTAACTAATACGTAGTTATCAACATATAGAACAATGTCATTTGTTGAGCTACAAGCTTTTCCTATTTAAATTTTAACAAATTTGTTTAATTTTTTTATTTTTGAAAGAAAATTTGTTGAAATGTCAAACCTTGATCACCAAGAACAAAGTCTTGTTGGGTAGTTGACCAACTTGGGATGGTTGTTGCAGTTTTTCCATATCCGCAATCCTATAATTAATAAAATATTAATTTTTAAATTTTTTTTTTGAAATCAACAATTTATTTGATGAATTTACCATATAAACAGAAGCTTTCATAAAAAATTAAAAATTATTAGATGATTAAAAAAAAAAAAATTTTTTTTTTACAAGGTTTTGGAGAAATGTTAATTTGACTCCAATATGCGCTGTTTGCTGAAGTAGCCCAACTGAGAGTGTAAACAGTATTTGGTGCAGATGTTGGTGCAGATGTTGGTACGGTGGAAGGTGCTCTTGTTGGACCTGAAGTGAAAGGTCCATTTGATGGTACTGGTCCAAAGTTGGATGTGGTTCCCTTAGTTTAGAAATTAGGAAATTTATTTAAATTTTTATCTGAATAATTATTTATTTACCAAAATGTGATTTTTGTAACCAACACCAAAACTCTGTTCCAACAAATTTTAAAATGAAAAAAAAAAAAAAAAATTATAGAAAAATACAGTTGGAGTCCCTAATATTGATTAAAATAAAATTTATTTAATAAAATTATTTAAAAAAAAAAAAAATTTTTTAATTACCAGATTCATCAGAAATCAAAGCAGGGCCACTGCCACAATCCCTAAAAAAACAATTAAATTTTAAATTTATTTTTTAAAAAAAAGAGTTACCAGACGTTCCAAGTCCACCCGAAATAGTTTTGGTATTTACTATCCAAGTAGTTCATGACTCCATCAATGTATCCATGAGCACAATCATTTTCACCTATTTCTGTTGCAATGACAGGAACTACTTGAGAAACAACCCCGATGGTTTGATCCCAACAAGTTTGTTGAACACAATAGTTGAAGTTGTAAGTGTGCCATACTGCAACCAAATTGTTTAATGGATCAACAGGTTGATATTGGAGCCACCTTTGAAAATTAAATTAGAAAAATAATTTGTTTTGTGTTTTTTTGTCATTTACTGTGCGAGGGAATTACTGTACGCAATCCCTCCTAATGCAATAACGTTTGTTGCTCCAGTTTCTCTGATAGTATCTACAATAGATTGCATTCCTGCTACGTTGTAAGAGATACCAGAGCCTATGAAAGAAGGAAAAATTAAGTTTAAAATTAGTTTGTATTGTAAATATGGTGGAAAATTACATGATCCTCCATCTCTCCAACAAGACCAAGCTGCAGTAGAATTCCAGTTACTATTATCAGGATAAGGCTTTGATTTATAAAAAAGATTATTATTTTTAAATGGAAATAGCAATTAATTAACTTCATTGAAAGCCTCAAAGACTACATATGATCTGTTTTTGAACATTGTTGTAACTTGACTCCAAAATGTGAGTGAATGATCAGTATTTGGCATAGGTGCCTATACATAAAGAAGTTGAAAAGATTTTTATGTGGAAACTCATAATATGATGTGATACAATAGAAATTGAATTGTGCAAAAAGGAAAATTTCTTACTTGAGAAGCTGCATTTCCTGTTCCTGCTGCTGTCCAATGCAAATCTAGGAAAACAGCCATATTTGCTGTGTAGATTGTATCTATCCATCCAGAGATTGCATTTTGATAATTGCTTCCTGATGCTGCAGTGTTGACTCTTATATATCAAAATGGAATAAAATATATATTGACTTCATCTCTAAAAATATGAAACAGGAAAAAATAAATTACCCATTTATTCCCAACCAACATTGTTCATTCAATGGAATTCTTACTGCATTGATTCCCCATGCTTTTTTAATGAATAAAAAAAATTTATCAGTCAAATAATAATTTTATTTATTGAGAAATGATTGCCTGCCATTGCAGAGAGAACAGATGAATCTATTTATTTACAGAAAATAATAAATAATAGAATTAAGAGGAATTAAAAAATAATGCTTTACCGTGGGGACCATCAAAAATGTTTCCTGTTTGTACACAACTATATTCTGTTCCAGAACGTGATGTTCCCCTCAATCTATAGTTTTGGAAAATTAATAAATTGAAAATAGGAAACAATAAAATAAAAAATAAATAAAAAATATGTTCGATTTGTTTTTTTAATCTTCTTTTATTTTTACATCACCAATTGGTTTTGACTGTTCACCAAATAATTTCCAGATACTTTGAGTCCATCTATTGGTTTTACAGCTAAACAGATGGAGATTACATACGCAAAAACAAAGAGAACAACTATTTTATTCATCTTATAAAAAAAATAGATTCTTTTTTTTTATTATTTAATTTTTTTATCAATTAATTTTATATTTTCAGATTTTCTTTTTTTTTGAATTTAAAAATAAAAAGATGTGAGAAAATTCATTAACTCGAAAGATCATCACTTGGCTTTAATTTTTTAAGTACAATGGTATTTTAGTTTCGTTTTTAGATGTAATTTATAAATTTTAATTGAAGGAATCTCAAATTAAAATTATTTTTGACAAAATTAATCACCATGTAAGTTGTTCCATCAAAAAAAAAAGTTATAAATATAAATTCTAAAAGTAAATAAAAACGAATAGAATTAAAAAAATCAATATTTTAACAAATTATTTATGATACCTTCTTCTTGTGGGTAATGACACTGATAATTAATAAATTCAAGATAATTTTTAATTTTTCCTTTTCCTTTTCTTTTTTTTGGATTCTTCTTCTTTGGGTAAAACAGAAATCAGGTTATTGCTTTGAATCTTTCTGACCTTTTTAATCCTAAACAGAAAAGAAATTAATTTGAAAAGATATTTTTTTCAAAAAAAAAAAAGTATACTTTTGTAAAAACTTGAAGATTTCTTGAAGAACAAACTTGGGAATTTTCAAAGGAGATTGGTTTCTAGTAGTGAATTTTTCAATTTGTTTCATGCATAAAAGAAAATTGAAAACTCCATCACGAAAATCCTCTGAAAATTTAGAGTGAGAGGAGGACTCCAATCCCCAAAGTACATCATCAATTCCGCTATCTTTTCTTTGATGTCCTTCTTTTTTTCTATGAATTTATCCATAACTTCATTCAACATGAAATCTTTGTGCATTGCTATGTTTGATTTTTGGTTTAGGCTGTAATCTCCCTTCAAAGTATTCTTCAACATTTTAAGGAATTTTTTTAATGATTTTTTGAATACTGAATCATGATCCATTTTATCCTCATTTTGATTTTGATTTTCTTCATCTTCTCCCATTTCATCTTCATCTCCCTTTTCATCCTTTTCAATACTCTTTTCATCTTCCACATTTTCATCCCAAAGATTCTTGACATATCTGATAGAAAATCCAAATTCAAAATCATCATATTCATCTTGACTATCTAAACCTGAAATCATTTTTTCTTCTTTCAAAAATAAATTTGTATAAAATTTTATAATTTTATATTCGTCTGAAAATTAGACATGTCCAAAATTTACAACTTTGTTAGCGGATATAAAATTTTTACTAACAAATTTTAAACTGTTGTAAAATTTTGAACATCTCTATCTGAAAATTATAAAATAATTTTTTAATATATAATTTATTACTTCCTTCTTCACTCTCAGAATCATAACTATTTACACTTTGATCTTTATCATTATCTTCATCATCCTCCTCCCCAGATTCATCTTTTTCTGATTTTTCCGAATTATTCTTTCCATTCACTTGGGATTTGCAATATTTGATCATCTCTCTGCAAGAATCAAATTCCTTGATTTCCAAAGTCTTTATATTTTTCAATTTGTGGGTTATAACATTATCATCGAAAGATAGAACATCCCAAAATGGGAAATTATCATCACATGAATCACATACTGAGAGTTGATATTCAGGATAATCCTTTATTTCGTAATTGGATACATGGTCGCAATAATAATATTCTGAGCAAAAAAAGCCTGAAAAAAGAAAATTTGAATTTCATAAACGAATTAAGAATTATTAAAAAAGATAATACATTCATTATAGTCTCCTGTCATTCTCAATCTAATTTTTTTTAATTTTAAATTTCAAAACTTATTTATTTTTAATAAAAATTCTCATTAGATTATTTATCTTCCATTTTTCTTTTTTTAAGATTTGTTTGAGCTGAAAATAGATGGATAAAGTTTTTATCTCCTGGTTTTTTATTACACTTTTTCATCCTTTATTGTTAAAAAGAAATTTAAAATAATTTTGATTGTTTTTAAAATTAATAAATACGTTAAAATGAACTTGATTATTTCATAAACAACAAACTTTGGGATCTTAATGTGGATTCCATGAGAAAAACTTTTTTTTTCAATAAACTTTAAAGATAAAAGAAAGTAGTAAACAATTGAGCGAAATTTTTGGGAGAAATTAGAGTGTATGTTGGGTTGCCATATCCAGTTTTTTTCCCAGATTATTGAAGCTTTTTCCTTTATTTTGTGTATTTTGTCATTAAATTTTTTCAAAACAATTTTTTCTAAAAACAGTTTGCTTGCTTTCATTCTGGAATAACTGAAATTATCGTCTTTAAAATGATCATCTATACTCTCTTGGAGAGATTTTAAAGTGTCTTCAAAATAAAGAGATTCCAGATCTTTGTTAATTTCCTCTAGAGAAAAATGATTAATTAAATTTGTTGGGAAAATTGATTTCTTGAATTTTGATTTCACCCTCTGCTGTGATAATTTTGAAACTAAATTTGAAAGGATATTCGAGTTCATCTTTTTTAAAATCATAGTTATTTTCCCAAAAGATTTTTCTATTTTTGAGAATATAATGCTTTATTCGCAAATCCAATTTTTTGGGTTGATGTTTTCTTTTTATTGGTTCTTTATCTTTGATATAATCATATAATTTCTTATATTCTCTGAAAGATTTAATTTCTTCTGTTTTGATATCCTTAATGTAGTAGATAATGTAATGTTTGATTCCTTTTCTAATATATTCTTCGATATGTTGATAAAGCATGGCAATTTCAAAACAACTATTTCCAATGCAAATTCTGATTGGAAATTCAATGGTGCTCAGAAAAAATTGATCCATATAATCATCATCGTCAAGAAATTTACTCTTGCAAATTATGCATTTTTTCATTTTTTTTTTTTATTAATATTTATTTTAAAATTCTTTTAAAATTTATCTTCCTCCATTTAGAATCTTAATCATACAAATTTTACAATATGATAAATTTAATTTTACTTTTGTTTACTTGTTTCATTGAAATCAAGAAAATTGTTTATGTTTTCCCCAAAGTTATTAAAAAAAAACTTTCTTATTTGAGATATATACTTATTTTCTTTGCATTTAAAATATTTTAAATAATCTTTAATTCCTTATCATTCCATACGAAAAATACAATTATTTGATTTGAAAAAAAGAGGAAAAAAGAATATTTTTTTTGAACCAACAATTTTATTATTGTAATTTTTTAATATCTTTTCCTTTTCTTTTTATTTTTCTCATCAGAAGAATTCGATTCACTAGTAATTATGCTCACAAAGTTTTTGTTTAAATTTGGATTTTTAACTGTGTTCGAGGCTTTTGAATAACCATTAAGGTAATCTTGATTCATTTTACTAATAATAAAAATAATATTTGAAAATAAAAAAAAATAAAATATTACCAAAATTCTTTTACAATCAGATGCTTGATTGGTTTTGGAAATTTCAAAGGTATTCTGTGCTTGAAAGTAAAATTTTCTACAGCTTTCAAACACAATATGAAAGAAAAAACAGATTTATTGAACTTGTTACTAAAATGGTGGTGATTCTCAACGCTCCAATCAAAACTTAGGTCAACTAATTTATTTAGATTTTTTTTTTTATAATTATACTTTGTTTCTATTTTTCTAATTTTTTTTTGTTTTCTTTTTAGGAGAGAATTTGAATAAATTTCGATATAATTCTTCAAAAATTTTTGGGGAAATCCAATTCTATATCTGTCAATTTGAGTTTCTCCATTTTCCTCTTGAAAAATCTCTTTGATTTGGAGTTTGAGATGCTCTACTGATTCTGTAGGTTCATCCAAATGTGATTCTTCTCCTTTCTCAGAAACTATAACATAATTGAACAAATAACCTTTTTCTCCTTCTAAAAAAAAAAAAGTGATTTGTTATTAATTTAAAAAAATTATTTTTTTTTTTTTTTTTTACCTTCAAAATTATTTTCTTTGATTTTTCTGAAATATTCAAATCCTTCTTTCTCAATGATATAATTCTTCATTTCATTGTATCCATCGAATAATTTTGTTTTCTTGGTTTTTAATTCTTGAAGACATATTTTCATATATTCCTTTTCTTCATTTTCTTTATGCCTCATACTCTTTATTTGATGAAATTTAAATTCCTCAAAACAATCGAAACAAATAATAATTTCTGATTGATAATGCTCAGTATCCAAATTAATAACAGTGCAATCGTATGTGTATAATTTATTACCACAATAATCACCTATAAAGTATTATTTAATTGAAAGAAATTTTCTTCAAAAAACAAAATTTTACATTCCATTTTTTTTTATTATTATAATAAATAATTAAAAATAAAAAGAAATTTTTAAAAAAAAAAAAACTGAATCAATTTGTTTTAAAAATTTTAATTTTTATTTTGATATTTCTCTTTTTCTTTTTCCTTTGTTTGAATCTCCATTACTACCACTATTAAAAATACTAACTAAATTGTTTGAATTGGAGTTTTCAAACCTATTGTGGATCAAATGATTGAATGAAATTTTTAAAAAAAAATAAATTGTTTAAATTACACTGATGTTTCATCATCTCTCAAAGATTCTTTTATAATGATATGCATGACAGGCTTTGGAAGTTTAAGAATGATGCGAAAGTTATTTTTTAAAGAATAATATTCGATAGATTTCAAGCACAACAAAAAACATTTCACACTTCCACCATCAAGATCCAAAAAAGAATGGTTTTTGGGTTTCCATTTCCAATAGTTACTCTTGATAGAATTAATACAAGATAGTAATTCTTCTATTTTTTGCTGAATCCTTCCAATGAATGCACTGAGTATATAATGTTTGTCCAAAGTAAGTTGGTATTCTAAACAAAACTCCTCTAAGGCTTTCTTTATGTTTTTTTTGTAAGATTTCAAAGTGGTTGCTTCCTTTATCTTTTCTTCTTCTTCTTTTTCTTCTTCACTTCCTTCATTCTTACGTCCAGTATTAATATACTTGGCATTAAAACTCATCAGAAAAATCTCTCCATGTATTCTTTCTAAAAGTTGATTATAAATTAAATTCAACATAAATACAATCAATGGTATGAGAAGGAAATCTGTTGAGAATATTTAAATCTTTTACCTTTTTTATTATCCAAATTTTTGAGAGGATTATTTTGATTGAGATATTTTTTGAGATCCTTATATCTAGCAAATATTTTTTCTGTATTGTCCCTTGTATCTTTGAGAATGAAATTTAAGATATATTTGCCGTATGAAGCAACTATCGCTGTGATATGGTGATATTTGAATTTATTTTTTTTGCAATCAATGCAAATTTTTAATTCATCACTAATTCCATATATATTCATATCAATATCATTCATATGAACTTCATTATCTTCACCACAAAAATGACAACTTTGTGATTTGAACATTTTTTTATATTTTTTAAATTTTCAAAAAAGTCAAAGTATTAACGTCTTAACAAAGGGATTCAGAATCGACAAAACTTTACAAAGTAAACATGACTATTTTCATTTTTTTTTCAAAAAAATTCAAAAACTTTTATTTTTCATTTTTCTTAAATTCTGTAATATTGAGAATTTCTTCAAGCTGTCCTCTCAATTTGGAAAAAATATCGCCGGTCTTAGAATTATTTCCATCATTTTCATCCCCAATTTTGGCAAAGTTGGAAGATGAACCAAGCATAGAATTCAAAGAAGGTCTGGTGGTAGTCTTCTTGTATGACCAAGTAGTGAAAGGTTTTGCGGTTTGCTTCTCGAGAAAAGTGATCATCTTGGATTGTTGGAGATTTTTGAGTTTTTCAAGATTAATGAGATCAGTGGAAGATTTGAGATCAATTTCTTTTGTTTTGACTTCCTTTTCAATCTCCAATCTTTGTAAAGATTCATTTTTGAGTTTTTTAGACACTTTGGAATAATCTTTCTCAATTTCTTCAACGTGCAATTGCACTTTTTCTAGTTTATCTTTCAAAAGAAGGACTAATTTGAACAATTCGTTGTAGTCTTTGTGGGAATGGCTAAGGTTGGTAAATTCAGTGAACAAAACAAAGTATTTCTCGTTGATTATGTCCAAATTCTCTTTCATCTTTTCTTTTTCTGACTTTGATTTCAAAGCTTCGTTGTAGATTTTCTTTTCGGAAACTTGGTAAAGAAAAGTTTGTTCTTTGAGTTGTTCATTTTCTTCCTTCAAATTTTTTATTTCTTCCAAAAGATCTTTATTGTTATTTTCGTTTGCACTTTTGTTTTTATTTTCTTTAGATATTTTTTCTACTTCTCTTTTGAGTTTTTCTATTTCTTCCAAAGATTTGGAGTGATCTCCATAAAGAACCTTGAATTTGTTATCTTTTTCCTTCAGTTTTTGTTCTATGAAAGACAAAAGCTCATCATACTTTTCCTCGTTTTCTTTTTTCCAATGATCAAATTCACCATTATTAGTCGAACCATTGGAATTTTTTATCATTTCTTTATTAGAATGTTTATTTTCATTGGAATGTTGTTTGTCATCAAAAAGAGACTTGATTTCATTTATTCTTTCATCATAAATAGATTTCAAAGTATCTAGATCTTGTTCACCATGTAACGACTTCAAGTTTTTCTCATGAGAATGATGCAACAAGGTATCATGAAGATTTTTGTTCTCTTTCTCCAAATCCACCAACTTCTGGTCAGACTGAATCTTTTCCCTCTCATACTCATTAATTTGCTCTTTCAACATTTTGATTTCTTTGTTGAGAGAATTGATGGTTTGTTGATCTTCTCTTTGTGAATAATTCTCAGAAAAGACACTTGGCAATAGATCAGACATTTTATCTCCACTCATATTTACATTGTGAGACACCAAAACTTCTTTGTGGTAAGGAAACTCGATCAGATCTTCAGATTCCAAAATGTTCTGCGAATTCTCCAGCTTGTTTCTCAACTCAACAATTTCATTATCCTTTCTTTCGAATTCTAGCCTTATTTTGGAGTTCTCCAACATCAACTCTTCCATTTTCTTCTCCAACTCCTCCTTCTCTTTCTCCAGCTTCGCTTTATCTTTCTTCAAATGTTCAATTTCTTTTTCCAGCTCTTCTATTTTGCTTTCCAAATCTCTGACTTTCTCCGAATCTCTTTGAAGACTCTCCAATTCTCTTCTAAGCTTCTCGTTTTCCTCTTCAAGCCTCTTTATGTTTTCATCTCTTTCCTTTATCTTCAAATCCAAGTTATCTTTGTCCTTGTTAACCACATTCAGCTGCTCCTCAAGATTGATTTTATGCTTGGAGAGATCAGACAAATCGCTCACCAACCTACGTCTAGACTCCGAGTCCTTCTTTCTTTTTTGAGACAGCATATCGAATTTTCCAACGAAGCTTTGAACTTTCTCCCTTTCTTCCTCGAGTTTCTCTTTCAACTCTTTGTTTTCTTCGCTCAACTTATCCACTTTGTAACTTTCTATCAAATCCTTGTTTTCAATTTCTCCTTCTTCGACCAACTCTTCCAAAGAGGAATTGTCATTCTCCAACTCTTCAATTTTGACATTAAGCCTGATAATCTCTTCGTCCTTTTCTTGCAAAAGCTTTTCATTGTTTTCTTTCTCCTCTTCCAACCTTTTAATTTTTTCTTTCAAAGATTCTTTCTCTTTAAGAATGTTCGGCAACTGTGTTTCGAGGAAATTTAGCTCTTGAGTCAGTTTCTTTAGATCAGATCTCACTTTGTTGCTGGCCTCCAAGTTTTTCTGGTTTTTCTCGTTGAGTTCTCTCCATTCCTCATTTTCATTTTTGAGTTTCTCTAACTCTTCCAAGACATCTTTCCTTTCATTTTCTAAATTATCATTTTTTTGCTTGAACTCTCTCAATTCCTTTTCTAAATTGTCCAACTTTGTTTCTAATTCTTCTATACGCTTCTTCAGATTCAATATTTCAATCTCCAAAACCTTATTTTCTTCTATCTTCTCTCCTAATTTCTTTTTTGTCTCGCCCAAACTACCTTCTAATTGTTTGATCTTATTGTTTTGCTTCTCTATTTTCTTCTCCAACTTTTTTTTGTTGTTCTCGCTTTCAACTTTGAACTCTTCATATTCTTTTGCAATTTTCTTCTTTTCAGATTCACTTTCTTTCAATTTCTTTTCGAGATTCTCAATTTCTTTTTTCAATTTCTCTATAATTTCGTTATCTAAATTATTGTTTCCTGTTTCGATTAACTTTCTTCTCAACAGTTCCAACTCATTCTCGAGAGACACCCTCTTCTTTTCAGATTCTTCTTTCTCTTCCTCGAGAATTTCTTTTTCAACTTCAAGTTCATCAATCTTATGATTCAATTTACCTCTCTCAACAGCAACATTACCGATCTTGTCTTCTAATTTGGATGAAACATTAAACAAATCATCGTTGAATTTTGGTTCATAAAGAGGAGCATCATTGATGAGAGTATCTCTGTTTTGTGGAAGAAAATCATCTTCATCTTTCTCCAAATGACTGCTTATCTTCATCAATTCATCTCCAAACCTAGTAGATAGTAAAACAAAATCTTTTTTTTCTTCTTCAGATTCTTTGTTCTTTTGATTGAGTTCTCCTATCTTGTTGTTGAGATCATTATTTTCTTTTATGACCACAGAAAGGTTGTGATCCAACTCTTCAGTGAGTTTGGTGAGGTAGTCCAATTTATCCACCTTGTTCTTTTCAATTTCTTGCTGCAATAGTTTTTTTAGCCTCTCCACCATCTCTTTCAACTGCTTCATCTCTTTTTCTTTCTCTTTTAACTCTTTCTCATACATCGTTTTGTTTGATTCACTCTCGTTCTGAATGTTGTCCAACTCATCGATGATTTTCCCCTTTTGCTTCTCATTCTCTTTCAAAAGTTCTTCGTATTCTTCGATCTGAGATCTAAGATCTTTCATTTCTGATTTGAGATCCCTTCTCTTGTTTTCTTCTTCAATAGCCTTGTCCTTCAAATCTTCGAGCAAATGAATCATTTCTTCGTTTTCCATTCCATTGTTTTTAGATCTGTTGTTTAATTCTTCATATTCCTTCAACTTTCTTTGGAGCTCATCAAGATCTCGAAGAAGCTTGTTATAATCCCTCAACTTTTCTTCATTGTGGTTCGATTCATTCTTTAGAAAATCATTTTCTTTGCGATATCTTTCCAAATCTTCTTCCAATTTTTCTTTGTTCAATCTGGCACTTTCTATCTCAAATTTCAATCGAAGAATTTCTTTTTCGAGATCCTCGGACAATTCTTGAAACTTTCTTTTTTCTTCTTCAATAAACTGTTTCTTCAAGTCTAACTCTTCATACTTCTTGGTAAGTTTCTTGTTCTCATCTTTCTCTTCCAAAACTTTCCCTTCTAAATGCTTCTTTTCGTTCATAAGATTGATTATATCATCGTTTAGATTTTTGTTTTTCTCCAACTGTTCTTGAAGATCATCTCTCAACTTTTTGATTTCTTCTTGCAATTCCCCGAGCTCCTTCAAAGAATCATTCGCTTCTTCAAGCTGTTTCTTGAGAAAGAGGATATCATTCTCCAGTTTTTGTTTTTTCTTGCTCTCTGTCTCCAATTCCTTTACTTGAAACTCCAAATTCCTGTTCACCTTCTCAAGATCATTAAACTCCTTCACAAGTTCTTCATTATTACTTCGCAACCTCTCGTTCTCTTTCTCAAGTTTATCCAAATCGTCCAAAAGTTTTTGGAGACTCTCTTTGTCGATGTCTTTAGAATTAGAAAGAAGGAGATCCAATCTCTTTTGTAGAACATCCCTTACTTTCTCACAGTCATCATATTGATTCTTAAGTTCTTCCAGCTTCTTCAAGAGATCTTCATTATCATTATCTACATTGTTTATTTTGTTTTGAAGATCATCTTTAGTGCTGTTTTCCAAATGTTTTAGTTTTTCCTTCAACTCTGATCTGTTCTTTTTGAGAAGAGTATTCTTATTTTCGAGATTTTGTATAGTTTTCTCCAAAATATTTATTTGATCTCCTTTCTTTTGGTTGGTTTCAACCAACTTTTCTGTGATGACTTCAAGATCACCTTTCATAACGAATTTATTAATCAAAAAAAAAGAATTGGAAAGAAAAAAAATTTTGTTTTACCTACTCGATCAGTGTTTGAAAATTCACTGTATCTCTTCAAATTGAGTCTCTGAGAACGAGTTTTTCTTGGAGATCCCAACTGATCTGTTGTTCCTATTTTCTCTCTGAGGGTTTTGGTCTGATTCTCGAGATCATCTATATATTCTCTTGATATCTTCTTTTCTTCCTTCAATTCTTCAATCAATTTTTTTAATTGATCTTTTTCATCTTGCCATTCTTTTATATCTTTATTATCTATTGGCTCATCTCCATAATCATCCAATCTCAACATTGGCATGCTATTTTGTTTTGTTATTTTGAGATTATTCAGCTTATTCTTCAATTTATCAATCTTTTTTTCATTTTCGGAGATAATTGTTGTTTTGAGGGTCAATTCATTCGATGATTTATTCAATTTCTCTTTTATATTATCCTTTTTATATTTGATTTTATCCAACTGCTTTTTATGCTGTAATATAATTTGAACACTTCTAAGATAATTCTCCTTATAGATCTTTTCACTTGTAGGATCATTTATGAATGATTTTCTTTGTAGTGATGTCAATCTATTCAATATATTCCTCATCAGATCTATATTCTCTTCTTCCAATTTAATCAATGATGGATCTATCGAATTTATCTCCTTGATATCTTTGTTTATATCTTTATTTTCTTTGTTAGATAGCATCTTCTCCTTATAAGAAATTATCTCCTTTTCTTTTTGTTCTATCAGTCTCAACATATATTCTCCAAACAACTCATTCTCTTTGATATCTTTATATGTGGGAAGATTATCCATTCAATATGTGAAAATTATAAGAGATAATACAAACAATTTTATTTTATTTTCAAAATAATTATTTTTGCAATTCAAAGATAAATCTCCTCTTTTGAATGTTAAAGAATTTTAAACTGAATTGAAAAAATATAGAGTTGTATTGACTATTTATTTTTGGATTGTGAAGTTAAAAAAAAGGTATTAAATTTTAAAATAAAAAATTTTTATCAAAATTGATTCAAAGAGGTGAAATTAATCCAATGAATTTTGATATTTTGATTAATCTCTTATCTTGATCTTATTTGTTTGGATTAATTTCAAAAGAAATTTCGTTTTAAAATTTATTCAATAAATATATTCACAAACAAAATAGATTAACAAAAAAAAAAAGAGAAAACTTCCTCTCACAAAATTTGTTTCTTTTTCCCCAAAATTTTCATTGCTTCCTTGACCAAATGAAGGACCAAAACAACCAAAACGATCGAACAATACAACATAATGTGAGAAATAGCCTCCGTATTAGCTTGATTCTTTGTGACAGAAATGGTCATGCAATAGTAACAAAAAGCAGTGAAAAACAAGCAAAAACAAATGGTGTAGATTACGTGGTTCTCCAAAATGAGCTTGTCCTTCTTTTTTTGTTGGTTGCTTATTTTGATGGAGGTTTCGCCTGTTCTTAAGGTGGAAAGACAAAATAGGAAAACTGCTCCCAACATGAACAAAGCATACTTGCAAATTAAAAAAAATATTGAATAAAAACTTTTTAAAAATAATATCAAAAAAAATAAATAGTTTTAATTGGAAATAAATAAAATTCATGAAAATATTTAAAAATTAAAAATTTAAAATTAAATTAAAATGTCAAATAAAACAATTTACTTTGTGAAATGTCATCAAAAAAGCATTGAAAAGAGGATGTTTGTCCCAATCCAACATCCCAATTCTCCCAGCATGAGGCTGCACGTCAAAGTTGACATTGTCCTTCAACAAAACGATGTGAGAGAAAAACATCTGGTTGATGAGATAAATAGTGGTGAGCTGGAAAGCAAAAGAGCCGTACTGCTGCGAATTGGCCATCTCATAGAAAAACTTGTTTTTGTCTTCCAAAGACATTTGAATCGAAACGTTCTGATATTTTTTATAAGAATTTTCTATGTGTAAAAACATTCTGTTTCTGATCAATTGGAAAGCAGGGAGGAGGAATATGATGACCTGGATGATGAAGGCGAACATGCCCATTTTTCTGGTGGTGTCGTTGTTGAAGATGAGGAAGACGCAGAGGGCGAGGGGGAGGAATTGCATGAAGTAGGTTTTTCGGAGGATGTAGGTGAGGCTCAGGTAGAAGCTGATCAGTGCCACTGTCAATGTCAAAATGTGAAATCCTCCAAAGAAAAACGATTTTGTTTCACCTTTAAAAAAAATTAAGATTTAAATATTCAAAAAAAAATAATAAAAATGAGAATAAACTATTTTAAAAAATTTTATAAACTAAATAGTAAATTAAAAAAATATTCAAAAAATTAATTCAAAAAATAAACTCTTCAAACTAATAAATTAAATAAAAATAATAATGAAAATGAACTCTTCAATCAAATAAAATTAAATAAAAATAATAAAATATTTAAAAAAACAATTTTTTTACTGGTGTATGTGTAGATTTGAGAAGAAAGAACGGAAAAGGAACTCAAAATGAAATCAGTTTTGGTGAAATAAAGAGAGCCCCTGTTATGACTGGAAGTCTTCATGAAGAAGAAAAGGGTGCCCTGAAGCATGTACATCTTCCAAAGGAGGTAAATGAAGAGAGGACAAGAAAAAAAGTCTAAAAAGGGGATGGAAAGAAACAAATTGAAAAAATCGGGGAAAATCCAGTCTACAAACAAAAAAAAAAAGTTGATTGATTCGTTTTGGTAGAGGGAGAGGTCTACTCTTTTGGGGAGCGGGTCTGTTACGTTGGGTGGGACGTTGATGAGGCAGGGAGTGGCTCGGTTGAAGTAGTGGGTGATCATCATGGAGAGGAGGGGGCTGAAAATTCTTGTGAGGAGTCCCGATCTCAAAACTTTCGACCATCTGAAACAAAATTTTAAAAAAAAATTAAAATTTAAAACTAATAAAAATAAAGAAAAAAAATAAAACAACTAAAACAAATGTAATAAATATTTAAAAATAAAAATTTTTTTAATAAATATTAATAGTAAAAATATTTTTTATGAAAAATAAAATAAAAATAAACAACAAACTGTAAAAAATAAAAAAATATATTAACAATATAAATAAAAAAAATATAATAAACAATAAAAAATAAAAAATAAAAAATAAAAATAAAAAATAAACAACAAACTGTCTAAAAATAAAAAATAAAAAATAAAAAATAAAAAATAAAAAATAAAAAATAAAAAATAAAAAATAAAAAATAATTTGGATTACCTCCAATTTAGATATCCAATTTGATAAAACACAATTCCATAAACGACCAAACATCTCATAATTTGAGCAGCGAAAGAAAGGTATTTGTTGTTGACTGCGTACCACTCCAAACCAATGCCGTAGTTCATCAACAAGTACATGAAAAGATAAATGCAAACAGAAATTGAAAAGAAGATGCCCATATAAGGAATCTAAAAAAAAAAATTTAAAATAAAAAGATTAAAAAAATAAAAAAAATAAAATATAATTAGGAACCTTATTGGAAGAAAACATCTTGTCTTTGGTGTTTTGTAAAAATTTTTTGAATTCCTGAAGATCAGAGTCAGAGACTTTGTCACTTTCCTCGATAGACATGAAATGGTTCTTCTTTGAAGAGTCCAAATAGTAACCCTTTTCATAGGCAGACTCAGAGAGCTGGACCAAATTTTGCTTATAGATTCTCAACGTATCCAAATTGACTTCCCAAAGATTTCCCATGAACAAAGGTTGAGAAACTCCGATGGAGTTTTGAGGGATGTCGACGGAGGTGAGGTAGGATGCTAGTGTGGCACAAACATCTACTACATCGATGTTTTTTCTTGCGTTTCCGCTGTTTTTGAAGATGGGGTTGTAGAGGAGCATGAAGGGTTGATTTCCGTCTTTGCTGTCTCCGTGCATTTTGTAGCCATCTGCTCCATAAGAATCTACACCATGATCCTTTATATGAAATTTAATTTATTTTTAAATAAGATAAAAAAAAGAGATAGTTCCAAATGATAAAACTTTTGTTAGTGGATGTCAAGTTGACAAACAAAATTTTGTAATATATTGGATAAGTTGTTATTAAAAATTTTTGGATTAAATTTTTTTTTACACTTAAAAGAATCAACAAATAATCGGGGTTTTTGTCAATAAACTTTCTTACAGAAATCAAATCTGCTTGCATAGTTTGGGCCATTTCCTCTATCCCTGGAAACTCCACAGCATTAGGACCAAGAAACTTCTTCTCACCGTGATTTCTGTGGTCGAACACTGCACTGTGAGTGATCAAAGATTCTCCTGTCTTCACCATTTCGTCTAAAATGAACTTGAAATTTTTTTTCTTCTTTTCATCTTCAAAGAAAAAGGGGTAGACATGTTTGTAATGCACGTTCAATGGTTCTTCTACTATCATTATGTTCTCAAAGTTTTTTTGGTAGTTTTCTTTGCCTGTTATCGCCAAATAACTCCATTCGGGTCCTATATACCTCAATTTGAAGTTTTGATTGCTCCTTTTCATGGATGCTAGAAGATTATCCCCTTTTATTGGTTTTCCAGCATAATTTGTGTGCATTTTTCCTGTGAGGTAAGATGTGTATATCGCATGTGAATATTTCGGTCCAGGAACATCTATTTCGTATATCACAGAAGAATCTTTGTAGTGTTGAATCACTGCTTTCGCATATTTTATCGCCCATGCATCAGTTACAAACATTATGAATTTATTGAATGTTTTCAGTGTTCTATTGCAATATGTCTTATCATTTTCTTTGCACAATGTATTTATTTTACCAGAATCTTTCAATACATCTCTTATACAAGTATTATTATGAAATTAATTTCAAATTATTGCTTCTATTTTTGGTTATGATTTGATAATTTCATTGAAATAGTATACGTGTTTGAATATTTTATGATTTATTACCTATTCCAGAAAAAATGTATTGAATTTATCGTTGTTAATACAGATGCAACAAGAAGAATTGTCAAAAATATAATTCTATTTTGAAGAAAATTGGTATTCATTTGCCATCTCCTCATTTTTTTTTATTTTTATTTCCATATCACTGAAATATTAAAAGAAATATCAAAAGAAAAATTGATTTTAGGTTCAAGAAACAATCATATTTTTGTTTTTTTTATATCATTCCAAATTTTGACAAAATAACAAAAAATTTAAAATTTATAAGATTTTTCAGAATAAAGAAGAATTTAACCTTTCTAACCACATTCTTGGCATTTTTATGTTTGTCCAAAAATTGAAAGATCAAATAAATATAAAAAAATTAAAATAAAATTTCGATTGTTGGATTTTTTTTTATTTTTCACAATAAAAAAATAATAATTCCAATTACACCAATTTTAAAATAACATATCAAGAATTAAACAAGGTAATTGGACAAATACATTTGAATTTTTAAAAGAAAATATATTTTTGGCATATAATTTATATAATTCAAAGATTCTATAATTTCTGACATATTGATTGGAATATAGTATCTTTGAGAAGAAGAATAAAGAATATAAAAAGTTTTTTTTTGAACGGAACATAAAAATATAAAAGAATTGAAAATATATACAAACAAATACAAGAAAAAGCAGAATATTAAACAGAAATAAATTAATAATGAGACCAAAGAAGAACAAATCAGAGCTCAAAAAGAACCCATATCATTTTCAAGAATGGGAAGATATAGAGGAAAGATTAGAATTGAAAACGAAGAAATTGATGATTATTCCTCCTGGTGTATTTAAATGTATAAATTTGAAATGGTTGAGTTTGAGTCAGAATTTGTTGGATGAAATATCACCAGAAATAGGTGTATTAGAAAAACTAAAAACCTTGAGGATTTTTGGGAATTATCTTTCTACCTTACCTGCTGAAATAGGAAGATTGACAGAATTAACTGTTTTGGATTTGGGAAAAAACAAAATCATACAAATATGCCCTGAAATCTCACATTTGAAGGGTTTAAAGGAATTATCCTTGCAATGGAATTTATTAACAGATATTCCTGGTAAAAAAAATTTCTTTTCCTTCATATTCTTTAAAATATTCGAATATTAATTTATTGAAACGGATATATCCTTTTTTTTTGATCAAATTATTTTTAATTATCTCCTAATTATCTAATCCCTCATAGTTGTAATTCTCATCCTAATATATTATCCCTAATACCTCTTATATTTCAAATTTAAATTAATCAGATTCTTATAAATACCTATTATCATAAATAAAAAGATTTCAATTGCATTAATGAAGAAAATATAATTGAAGAACCCATCTATTAAAATTTAGAATTACAATACTCTAAGAATTAATAAAGAAATCTTCAAATCCACCCTTTAAAATTTCCAAAATTAATTTCTTCGTTAAACAAAGAATGTATAGGAGAATTATCTAGTCTCACAAATCTTTCATTATCAATCAACAAATTATCAAATTTGCCAGAATCAATCGGAAAATTGACAAACCTGAAGATCCTCGATCTATCCCACAACCACTTCAACTTTTTCCCACCTCAAATAGGAAAGCTCACAGCGTTGTCCTACCTAAACCTAGTTGGAAATGACTGCTCTGCTATCTGCTCGGAAATATCTTCCTTGACAAACTTGAAAGAACTAAATGTACAGTTTAATCAACTTAAATCCATCCCTGGTGAAATCAGCAACCTTTCTGGCTGCCTCAAAATCTTGAAGTTGAAGAAAAACAACATTAAAACTCTTCCTTCTGAGATTGGCCAGCTCAACAACCTTGGAGAGCTTCATCTCTCTTCAAATCACCTCATTGAACTTCCTAGAACCATAAAACATCTCACTAATTTGACTATTTTGAGAGCTGAAGAGAATGGTTTTATTTATTTACCTCCTGAACTTGGTAATATTTTTTTTTAAATCACCAAATTTCTTTTTAATTTCTTTTTAAAATTTATTTTAAAATTTTTTTTTTCTCATTTTATTAGGAGAACTTGTTAGTTTGACTGAATTAGATTTAGCAAATAATCAAATTGAAGTTCTTCCAAATGAAATAGGAGGAATGAGATCATTGAAATATTTATATCTTTTCGAAAATGGAATTTACAGTAAAAAAAAAAAACAAAAAAAAACGATCTTTTTCAACCAAATTTTTAAAACCTAATTTTTTTTTTGAACTTAGCACTCCCAAGAACAATAAATGGATTATCATCCATAACAGAAATAAATCTTTCGAGAAATTGTCTCACAGACATTCCAAAAGAAATAGGAGAAGTCGTCACCCTCACAAAACTCAACATAAATTCCAACAAACTCACTCAAATCTGTCCTGCCATCGGAAAACTCACTAACTTGTGGAGTTTGGAACTCTCCAACAACTCGATCACGTCGATTCCCGAAGAGATCTACTCCCTCACAAGCTTGAAAATCTTCAACTTGTCTTGCAATCAGATCTCGGAGATTTCCCCCTTGATAGGAAACTTTACATTGCTCACCAACCTCTTTTTGTCGTACAATCCTCTCAAATCTGAAGTCCCCAAAGAAATCAGCAATCTCAAGAATTTGAACGAGATCAACCTTAGTGGAACTGATCTGAAGGAGATTCCCAAAGTAGTCTACGAGATCCCCAAACTCGTCACCTTGTCGATTTCCAACAATCAGATCTGTGAGGTTCCCAAGGACATCTTGAAGCTCAAAGACTCTCTAGTTAAGATCCACATGAGCGGAAATAAATTGAAGAAGATCGATGAGACTCTTTGCCAATTGATCCTTTTGAAGGAGTTGGACGTGGGTCACAATGAGATTGAGGAGGTTTGCCCCGACATCTTCCAGCTTGTCAATTTGGTGGATGTGGACATTAGCGGAAATAAAATCAGCAAACTTCCGAACGAGATCACAAAACTTCCCAACGTCACTCAGTTGAAGATCGCTTACAATCAACTCGTTGAAATCCCCAAGTTTGCTGTTGGCCACACTGTCTGGGTCAGCCACCAGGGAAACAAAATTCCCTACGACAAAGTTGAAAAAATCAAGGTGGATCCTCCCACTGTTTCCACCAGTCTCGAAAAAAGAAGAGCCAAGCTCGCCAAAAAAAGAAAGGCCATCAAACTTTGTAAACATTTCGGTTTATTTATAAATTTTAAAATTTTTTAATTTATTTTATCGTTTTATTATTTTTAAATTTTTCATAATTATTTTTTTGTTATTTTCTTTTCTTTTTTGTTTTATTTCCTTTTCATTTCATTTTTTACAAAATTTTTATTTCTTTATTCTCAAATAGCAAACCCACTTTATGAGTTGGATATTGGATGGAGCGAGATGATTGGAAAGAGACCGGATCAACAAGACACCATCTCGATCATCAGGGGCTTCCGAAACGACTCCAACGGCTACTACTTTGCAATTTTCGACGGACATGCTGGTTTCTATTCTTCAGAATATGCTGCATCGTAAAAATTAATTTTTTTATTTTTTTTTTATTATTTTTTAAATTTAATTTATTTTTATTTTCTGAATTTTTTTATTTTTTTATTTATTTTTTAAAAAAAAAGATATTTGCACGTTGTTCTTGAAGAGAATTTGAATAAGAACATGCCTGTTGAGGAGGCCTTGAAGGAGTCTTTCAAACTTATGCACGAAGAAATTGAAAAAAAGAATTTTGAGGATGGTAAAAGAAAATAAAAAAATAAAAAAAGAATTTAAAATAATAAAATGAATTAAAAAATAAAATCAAAAATGAATATTAAAAAAGAAATAAAAAATCAAAAATAAAAACAAACAAAGCAAATAAAATCAAAAATAAAAAATAAAAAAAGAATAAAAAAAAATAAAAAAAGAATTTAATATTCAAATGAATAAATATTTAATAATTTTCTTCAAAATAATTAAATATTTTAAATTAATTTTTTTATTTTTTTATCAAAAGGCACTGCTGCATTGGTGGTTTACTTGACAGCAAACTGTATTTGGCTTGCTAACGCAGGAGACTCTCGTGCCATCATGTGTCGTAAAAGCCGTCCCTTCCCTCTTTCCCGTGATCACAAGTCTGACAGTATTGACGAAAAGAGGTAAATTTTTTTTATTTTTTTTATTTTTTTATTTTTTTTTTATTTTTTTATTTTTTTTTTATTTTTTTTTATTTAATTATTTTTAGGAAACATTTTAAACTGGACGAATCTGATACCAAAGGGAATGTACTTGGATACATCCCTCAACGTGGCAAAAGAGGAGCTCAGTTTGGAGTGCAACTATTTACTTGAATCCCAAAACCAAATGACTTTCCGTTCTTTGCTCAAAGACGATCCTTTTTTCAATGGTAAAAATTAATTTTTTTACTATTTTTTTTATTTAAATTATTTTTTTCAAAATTATTTTTTTGTTTATTGATTTCAAAGATTTTTTATTTTTTATTTTTTATTTTTTATTTTTTATTTTTTATTTTTTATTTTTTATTTTTAATTAAATATATCATATTTATTATTTTATTTTTATTTGTTTGAATTACCAATGTCTTCTTGATCTTCCAAATTTCTTATTTCATGTTTAAATAATGTTGATGCAGAAAGACACAAAGGAATGACAGTATCCTATCAAAAAAAAAAAAAAATTAAAAAATTTAAATAAAAATAAAAATAACATTATAAATAAAAATAAAAATATTAATAAAAATGAAAATAAAAATAAAAGCAAATAAATAAATTTTTTTTTACAGAAAAATAAAATCTTTCTTGCAATGCATGAATATCGTAAATGAGAATTTTCGCAGGTCCTGTTCTAACAAGAGGAATGTTGCTCAAAATTCGGACCATTGTCACTGCAGTTGCAACCTTTTATTATTTTATTGTTAAATTTTAAATTTTTTTTTTTTATTTTTTATTATCATTTTTTATTTTTTAATTTTTTTTCATCATTAAAATTATTTTTTTATATTTGTTTTTTTTTTGATTTTTCATTATTTAATTTTTTTTTATTTTTATTTTTATTCAAATTTTTATTTCTATTCAAATTTATATTCAAATTTATATTCAAATTTTTATTTAATTTTATTTTTATTTTTATTTTATTCAAATTTTTAATTTTTACTTAAATAATTTTAAATCACCAGAATTTTTAACAATATTTTATTTTTATTTATTTTTATTTTTTACTTGTCCTTCAACGTCTATTCTTTCCATGGTCCCAGTGGGAAAATAGGGAACCACCACAGAGAACATCTGGGCAAGGTATCTTGGCAAAGAGTAAATTATCGCCAGTTGTTTGAAGATGGATTCTGGGCTGTGTAAAGAAGCCAAGAAAATCACGTGTTTTGATTTTTTCACCTTTTTTTTTTTATTTTTTTTTTATATTTATAAAATTTAATTCAAAGAAAATTTATAATCGATATATGACCTTATATTTTTCTTTTTGGAATTTATAAATTTATGTTGTTGATTGATAATAGAATTTCAAATGGGATAAATTATTATCTGCTTTTTATTAATTTTCTTGACTTCAAACATGATCTGTAATAAAATTGATCAATTTTTATTTCTCAACCTAAGAAACTATCATTCTCGTTTTAATTATTTGAAGTGAGAATATATTTACAGTATAAAATTAATTATTTGAATTGTTTTATGATTATGCTGTTATGATATATTGAATATTGATTCCAATTTTTTGAATTATAATCATTTTTAGGTATATTTACCTTCTCCACTGATTCTATAAACAAATTTGGAAACCCATCACCAAATTGATTCCATTGAATCAATCCCAATTCGATGGTATCTTTGGATAGCTCCAAGATTTCTTCTGCCATCTCCTTCATCTCTGGACAATAGAAGATAATTGGTTTATTTTTCTTCTTTTTATTATTTTCGATCACCAATCCTATATCATTTTGAATGCTCAACATTGAATCTGATAATTTCACTTCTTTCTGATTATTCATTTCGGAATTTTCAAATTTTTTTTTTTTGATAAATTTAATAAAACTGTTTAAAGCAAAACTTTGAATTAGAGATAAATGTCACGATATTGACCTTGTTAAGAAATTTAAAATTTGCTTTCATGCTTCCATAAGATCATTTCGGTTGTATTTGTTTGTCCATCTATTTTTCTTTTAGATTACATGAAGCGTGGTGTTCATATTTTTGATAAATGAATACTCATTTTAATGGTTTCATCATCTCCAAAATGAAAAGAATTGAAAAATCTTAGGATAATCTTTTTTTTTTGAATTTGCTTTCATGAAATTTAAATAATTCATAGATTATCCTTACAAAGAAGGAGTAAAATCCAAAATCATAACATTTAAATTTTCTCTTTAATTCTTTTTTTCAATGTTTTTTTTGTCCCTTTATCCTTGCAAAAAAAAAAAAAAAATCAAAGGGTTTGTTGTTTGAGGTAAAAATACATTTTCCTTTTCTATCTCATCCTAATCATACAAATGCACAAATTTTTTGAATTCCCTTATAAATAATGAATGCCTCTAAAAAGCATTTTATTTTTTTATACAACAACCATTTCTTTTTTAATAGCTCCTTTTATAAATTATGAATTGTTTTTGATTAGAAAGAAATATGAGTGATAAAAGTATTTCAATTATTTCATTTTTTTTTATAAATATATATTATCATCGTATTTATTATTCGGCATCTTTTCAAATATCTCAAATATAATCAACATCTTTTGAATCTATTCAACAAAATAAATGCATTTCGATATAATTTTTTTTAATCATAATTTTTAATGAAAGGATCCACCAAATATAGGTACTTCTCTTTTATATTAATTTTTATTTTGATATGGTGGAAGATTTTTTTGATGTTTCTTTTTTATCTGAATAATTAATAATACAAAATTATTTAAAAATAAAAAACTAATAATTTTACAAAATATTAATGTATCCATCATCTTTTATAAAATATTGTTCTTCTAAATTTTAGTTTTTATTTTAATTTTTTCTTTTCATATAAAAAGAATTCCAAAAATGAAACAAAACTCAACTTCTTGTTTCTCTCAACACAATATTTTCTTGAAAGGTAATTCA
>JAMYWO010000031.1:59172-156575 GCA_024220525.1 Cochliopodium minus | reverse complement strand
ATAAAAAATAAAAAATAAAAAATAAAAAATAAAAAATAAAAATAAAAAATAAAAAATAAAAAATAAAAATAAAAAATGAAATTGATAAAATTAAAATAACTTAGTTTACATTAAATCACAAATGAGGTCAAAAACAAATTTTGGAGAATTTTCGTCTTCACCTTCTTCCGCTGTAACAATTTTTATTTCGTTGAGGATCTTATAAATTTCCGAGAGAAGAGGCTCATATTTTTGTGAAAGACCCGCTCTCTTTAGTTTCATTGAAGGTCTTTATCAAAAAAAAAACAAAAAAAAATTAAAAAATAAAAAAAGTAGTCCAAATCAAAATAATCCAAATAATTTGAAATTTTACGTTAATAATCCGTTTTCGGCATTCCAGATTATTTTCGTTTCAAGATATATGTCACGTGGAATCTCAAAATTTTGAAGATCCTCCCTTTTACCAATCTCTCTGAAATCGCTCAAAATTTTTTCTTTAATTTCAAAAAAAAAAACAATTTATTCAAAAAAATAATTTGTTCAATAAAAAATTAACCTTTTATCTGTTTGGAAGACAAGATCACCTCCCAATCATTCTCACTTATGTTTTCATTGGAAAGAGAATTTTCTTTGGATTGAAGGTAAAAGTTCAAACAAGAAGTTTTGTTTGGAACCACAACTGCCAATACGTAGGCCTGGTTGATATTGGCATCTACATAGATCGACTCCACAAACTTGTTTTCAACAAACAATGTTTCAAGATATTCGGGCGCAACAAACACTCCTTGTGAAAGTTTTATCTAAAAAAAATAAATTTTAATAAAACCATTAAATTCAAAAAATATAAGAAGATTAAAAATTTTTAAACTTCTTTATTCTTGAAATTAAAATTGAGGAAAATTTTTTTTTACAAAGTTTTTGAGCCTGTCTATTACTTTTAAGTGATTGGTGATTTGATCATATTCCACAATATCTCCGGTGCTATTTTAAATATTTAAAAAATTTCAAAAAAAAAAGTTAGTTATTTTTGAAAAGTTTTTTTTACTTAAAGTATCCCTCCTTGTCAAAATTGGAAGTTGTATTTTGCTCATCACCGAAATAACCTTGTATCATATCTGTCGTTTTGACCCACAACAATCCCCTTGCAAAGGGTTTGTCCTGCGATGTGTAACCCATGTCTGGAACGTCCTCAAGTTTAATTAGGACATCTTTCCTCTTCTTTCCATTCGAAGCAACATTCCCTGTTTCAGTAATTCCTTTCAAAAAAAAAAATTTTAGAGGGGAAAAAAAAATTATAATAATTTAAATAATAAAATTAAATCAAAAGAAAAAACCAAATCCTTCTGATACAGTGCCTAAATATGTTAATTTTTATTTTTATTTAACGAAAGAAAATAAACTCAAAAAGAAAATAGTACACTTGAAACACTTTTTCATCCATTTCATTACTTTTTGGGAAGGCTTTTGATTCAAAAAAAAAAAATTATTCGAGACAAAATAAAATTTTCTTTTTTCAAAAAAATTTACTTTCGCTCCTCCTGTAGATACAGTCTGTATTCTATGCTACAAAAATTTTAAATTTTTTTAAATTCTTGGAAGAAAAAAATTTACACCTAAATTTCTAGAAAACTGTTTGAGTAATTGAGTTTCAATGGTGAATGGGTTTTCTTGGGAAAGACCCTCTTTCTTTAATTTTAAAAGCCTGTTCGAAAGAATAGATTGGTAATTCATGAACAACGTATTCCTAAATAAATTTTAGAATTTTTCTTAATTTTTCTTTCTTAATTTAAGAAAAATTACCATATTCTAAAAAATATTCAAAATAGAGTTATTTAAATATTTGTTGGAATAAATATTAGAAACTTTACTTGGGAGGAGCTTTATAAAAATATCTTTAATAAAAAAATTATTTCAGTTTTTATTTCAAACCTCCAAAAAAACTTGGGGAAGCCATCCTAACTTTTAAAATCAAAAAGTTAAAATTGTAAATATTCATAATTTAAATACCTTCATAAAATAACGTTTCCATATTTCCTGTCCTTTGCGAAAGATTATAAATTCAAAAATTTAATTAAACCTTGTTTACCAAATTGCAATTCTGCCACCTTTTATAAAAATTTTTTTCTTTATTAATAAAAATAAAAAACTAATTGTTTTACCATTTGATATTGAAGCATACGAAGTCTTTCTATTTATTTTTTTTTAATACCACCATTATAAAAGAAATTTAAAAATTACCTTGCAGTTGCCCAACTAAGGGGAGCAAAAATGAACGCTATCAAAGGTTCATACCTGACTTTAGGTATTGAGTTACTACCTATTTTTTTGTTAAAAAGTTCGTCCGAGATGATAGCACCTTTTAATAATTTGAATTTAATAAATGTGATACCTCATTTTAAAATAAATTTTTACCTTTAGGCATCCCTGTATTTTTTGTTTTAAAAAGTAACATAAATTTTCTTAATGTTGTACCTGTGGATCCAGAAGTATAAATCAAAGTAGAAATTTCTGTTTTCTGCTTTTTTTGTAGTGGAAGCCACTTCTCTTCAGTCAATAACAAATCTTTAAAGAACTTGAACTGAATTTTATCAGATCCTGTTATTTCCTTCAGCCTTTCAGAATAAAATGAAATTTCCTCAATGGGGTTTTCCTCTAACAAAATAATATATTGAAGATTTGGACAATCGTTCCCCATTTGGAACACTTTTTCTATCTGAGATTTGCTTGCGAAAATTAACTTTGTGTCACTTTGGTTTACAGCATGTTCTCTATTAAGATTTACGATCAAATACAAAAAATAAGAAAATAAGATTATAAAATAAGATTATAAAAATTTGTACATTTGCTTTTGGGTAAAAGAATAGTGTATAGGAACAGACACAAATCCTCCAAACATACATGCAAAATCGCATAAATACCATTCCACACTATTTTCTCCTACTATAGACACAAATGATCCTTTATCCAAAATAGATTGTAACCCGCTTGCTAAAGACCTCGATATATTCAAACATTCCCCGGAAGTTCTCCACTCGTAATAATATTCCTTCTTAAAGTTTTCCTTTTGAAAATGTAAAATAAATCATTATTTCTTTTATTAGATTGATCTTTGCCAAGAATCGCATCGAAATTAAATCAAAAAATAAAATATTTCTTTCTAATTAAGATATGTTATCATGATTTTAAGCATATACTTAAAATGATCTGATATAAACACAACTCAAAAATTTCGAATAAACTTCAAAATTTGATGCTGAGAAATTTAGAATAATTCAAATATAAATAGATTATTCGTTGTTAAAAATTTCCATTAAAAAAAATACTCACAAAATCCTCATCCAGATCTTCCTCTTTTGATTTGGATCCGAAATCTAATCCCAAAGTACTCATCTCTTGTTTATCGAGATATTCGCAAGGCACAACAGATCGATCCTTTTTGTCCTTCTTCTTTAGAGTTCCAAACAATCTTTTTTCAGCAAAATAATTCAGCCTATTATGCAATGCCTCAGCACAATTATCAAAATACTCTACCTCCTTTGTATTGGACTCTATTTCGTGCAATTTGTGTGGATGCTTCTTTATATCTTTACATGATTCACATAGATCATAGGATGATGCATCTACATCGCAATACATGCAGTGATATCTCTTCCCCAGGATATCCTTTAAGCATATCTTGCATCTGAATAATGAATTCTGATTATATTTTTCATTGTTTTGGTGGATCTCATTGGATGGTTGTTTAATCTGTTTTTTCTTCGATGTCTTATTTCCCATCAAAATTTTTTTTTATAAATATTAATGATGAAACTAAATCATCTCGAAATATGATTATCTTCTTGTTTTATTCATGTTTGAATCCAGTATAATCATTAGAAAAGGGTTCGAAAATCAATACACAAAACTTTTGAATGTTCTTATCCTTTTTTTGAAAATTTTTCTTATAATACTTTGAAATCCATAATAAACACCCAAAAATTATTTACCCAAAGTCTCAATTTCAATGTTAAAAAATTTTAAGATAAATAAGGTCAATTCACCAATAATACAAAAATTATTTAATTATTTATTTCTTTTTTTATTTTTTATAAATTCAGATAAACTCTGTTTATAATTTTTTCAGTATTAAAGTTGCAAGCATCACAGGAATCAGAGCTTATACAATAGAAACACTTGCACTGCTTTTCTTTTGGATGATAAGTTTCCATCACACTTTCGAAGTTTTCCCCAATTATATCCATTAAATCAATGTCCATTTCTTTCCATATTTTTTCAGCTTTATCATTAAAAGATACGATTGTGCCTAAATTATTTAATATTAAAAATTCTATTTTTTTTATTTCATCAAAAATTAACCATTGGCAACAATGATTGTTGGTTTACTACATTTTGATATGGTCGAATTAATGTGTCTCAAAGTGATTATTTCTGCCATTTCCTTTTTAATTAAAACAGTTTGTTTGTTTTTTTTTTTTTATTGTTTGTTTCATATTGAAAGGAAAATTTGTTAAATGATCTTTATCAATTAACTGAAAAAGAAAATTAAAGATCTCTACGTATTTTTTATCTTTTTTTTTTCACTTCACATATTTTTATTTAGATTTTTAATAAAATATGAATTTTTTTAAAAAAATTTCACAGAAAATCACATCAAAACAATTTTTTGGATTCAAATTCAAATTTCAAGTTTAATTTTGAATGTTTTTCACTTTTAATTTTTTTTGTTGTCAAGTGATAATTTTAAATTTAGTTTGTTATTTCATAAGGGGAAATTTTTTTTTCTTTTTTAATATGTGTCTGGACATACAGACACATATTTTTAACACGATAAAAAAAATCATTCATCTCTATATTGGAGATATAACTTCTAATATACAATTGATATTACATACAGTGTATGGTGATTCGCATAATTATGCAAATTATTTTTCCTTATGTTTAACACAAATTGTAATAATTTTGATTAATATATCAAGATCAATGATAACCAAATTAAATAAAAAAAAATATGAAGCCCCTTTTATTCTTATTGATTTCGTTGAGTTTAATTTTTTGTCAAAATGTGTTAATAAGTGAGAGTATTTCTGATAGAGCCAATGCTGCAGATGACTGGGGACATATTGTACATAATTTGCCATCCAAAGTGGCATTTCCAGAGAATGATGAGCAAGTGAGAGAAGCTATTCTTTATGCAAAAGAAAATAAATTGAAAATATCTATCAGAGGTGAACATATCTAAACAGATCATTACAAATTGGAGTATACATTCTTAGCTAATATATTTTTATAAGGAACTGGACATTGCACTCAAGGACAATCTCAAAGTTTGAAAGGATTGGTGATCAATATGAGCAAGATGAATAAATTGAGAGGATATACCAATGAATGGGTAGAGATCGAAGCAGGAGGGACCCAAAGAACCATCTTGGATACATTGGTTCCACTCAATCTCACAACACCTGTACAAACAGACTATCAAGGTAAGAAATATGATTATAAATAAAAAATATTAGATATTTTGAATATATTGGAGAGAATGTAAATATGTTGAACAATTCACATTATCAACTTAGGTTTTGCTATTGGTGGTTATTCTAGCACAACAAGCGGTTTGGGACCTGCATCATTCAAATTCGCAACAGTATCCGATAATATTTTAGGATTGACAGTAGTCACAGGAGAAGGTTTGAATAATCAAAAATTTATCGTTTTGAAAAAAAATATATTAGAACAATTTTATATTAGGAAAGATTTTGAATGCTTCGCTCACAGAAAACACAGACCTTTTCAATTCTGTCAGAGCAGGACTTGGATTATTTGGTGTTATTACTGCTGTGAGAGTGAAAGGTAAGAATAATTGAATGAGAAGATCAGGATATAAAGAATAATTTATTTATTTTTAAAAGTTATTCCATTGCCTGGAGCAAGAACAAGAATCTACACTTGTTACCAAAACTTTGCACAACTCGAGGCAAGTTTATCCAATCAAAAAATTGAGGAGTCAACCATTACATTGGATCAATGGGAAACTTTCCCATTATTGAATACTCCAGGTAAACAATAATTAATAATAAGATATGGGGGTTTCTTTTTGAATATGTGTCTGGATATACATATTTTTAACACAATCATTCATCTATTGGAGATATCTAATATATAATATAGATATAATATATAATTGATATTTACAGTGGGTGATTCGCATAATTATGTAAATTATATTTACTTATGGAAATGAAATAAAATCATGAGATATCCCAAACATATTCAAATTTATCTCTTTTTATGATTTCATAGGATCTGGATTTTCTTTTGACCCTAGATATGGAAACTATTTCGTTCCTGATGGAAGCCCATGGGTCTATTTGCAACAATATGGAGTATTCTATAATTCCAATAATCAGCCCAACGATACCTATCTCTCCACTCTCTTCCAATGTGTAGAAGGCACCACTTTATACACTGATCTTTCATATCTGGAATGGATCTATAGATTGGATTCTGCTTTTGATTATTTGAAAGTTGTTGGTACATTTTTTGACTTTATCAATAATAATAGGACAATTATAATTTTTTTTGACAGGTGCATGGATCTTGCCTCATCCTTGGGTCGAATTTCTCCTCGATGTCGAAGCTGGCTTGGAATTCCTCAACACAACCTTGCAAGCAACCACAGCATCTGAAGCACCCAACTTCTCAGTGCAAGATATCATACTCATCAAGAAGCCTACCCAACCAGGAACCTTCCAATTGATCCCAGAAACCAACAACACTCATTATCTCACCTTTGGAATCTTGAGACAGTTCCAATTGAACAATAGCCAAGAGATCTACCCTGAAATCGCTCGTCTTGTTGATCTCAACGATCATATCAGAAAATCTGCTTATCCTGTTGGTGGATTGCCTGCTGTATCTTCCACTCTTCCTCAATCTGTTGAGGAATGGAAGTATGTCTTTGGTGAGCAGAGATATAATCTACTCAGACAGACCAAGAAGAGATTTGATCCTCTTGATTTGTTTGTTGATCATGGTATTTTTGATAAAAACGATGATGAAAGATCTTCTACCACCATCAATTTTATTTTGAATTCCCAAAAAAATTAAAGACATTATTTTATTCGAATAATACAGATATACATTTGAATTTGAATCAATTTTTTTTGGATATATTTCTCACAAAAAAAAAATTTGTTTTGATGCAAGAAAGGGTAATAATATTCTTGAATATTTTCGTTTCTTAAATTTCCAACAAATATTAGATTTTGTCTCTTATTTCAAAAGGAGATCATTCGATTCTCACAAATTTTCTAACCGAGAAAAATAATAATATCAATTATCTTGATCATGCATGCACAAGTAAGAAGCCATCATTCGAAATAATCAAATATTTGCTCTCATTGAAATATGATCCCAATTTGAAGAATGATAAAGGGTAATTAGAAATTTGCGATCATTATACTCTTTTTATAATCATTATTGAAGGAATACCACATTTTTGAACGCATCAAGGAATCCTTATATCACAAATGAAATTTTGAAGATATTGATACTGGAGAAATCAAATGTGAATGTTGTGGACAATTCAAATAAGACTCCTTTCCATCATATTTGCAGCTCAGAGAATATAACAATCGAAATTATAAAATTGGTGATATCTGAATCTCCAAAAATCATCAATGCCCAAGATAAATTTGTATGTTTTTCAATATATTTTTGAGATTCCAACACAGCTATAAAGAAAATTCAATTTATAAATAAAAAAATAAAAAATTTTAACTTCCCAAAATAATATTTAAAGGGAGATAGTCCACTTCATATGGTGTGTTCTCAAGAAAAACTGTCTCTTGGAGTGTTGCGGGTACTGGTCGAAAACAATGGACAGATCAACATTCTAAACAAATACAAAAAGACACCACTCCATTATTATTGCTCGAATATGTCAGTTAATTCGGAAATACTAAAGTACATGGTAGAAATCAAAGGAAACTTTGACCAAGAAAGTTATTATTCTCAAAAAAAAACGCCTTTGCATAATTTGTGTGAAGAAAAGACAAATAAAATTGATGTAAGTGTATTTGAAGCAATATTGAAAACAGGTGTCAAACTCAATATTGAAGATAACCTCAAGAACACTCCTTTTTTAATTGTAATTTTTTTTTTCTTGTAAAATTTGTATATAATTTGGAACATGATTAAAGAAAAAAAATTATTAATTATTTTTTATGAAAATTTTTTAATTTCAATTCTTTTTAATCTTTTCTAGGCTTGTCAAAATCATCCTTTGGATATCATTAAACTTTTTGTCCAATACAAAGCAAGTTTTGAAAAATATAATAATTACAAGGAAAAACATCTCATTCACTACGCTTGTAGCAACAAATACATCAACGCAGAGTTTCTGGAGTATCTAAGTTCAAAACCAATGAAAATCAGTGAAAAAGATATTCATGGAGCTCACTCAGTGCACTATTTGTCTAAGAACTTGAATTCAAATAAAGAATCTTTTGAATTTTTTTTGAATTTAAAGGTGAGTCCTAACATCCAAACCAAAAGTGGCAAGACATGTATTCAAAATCTTGTAGAAAACTCAAAGATTGACTTTGATATAATAAAACTCCTTTTGGATAACAAAGCGGCATTAAATATGAAAGATAAACAGGGAAAAACTGCTATTCACTTTGCAGCAGAAAATGAAAATATTTCTGTCGAGAATCTTAAAAATCTGTTGGATTTGGGGCTAGATTTATTTGCAAGTGATAAATCCCTCAAAACCGCTTTACATTATTATTGTCTCAATAAAAATATCAAACCAGATGTACTGGGTAAAATAAAACATTTTTTAAAGTTTTAACTTTCATTTTTTCAAAGAATTTTTTTTAATGAGGAAATGTGACCCCAACGTTTTGCACAAAAATGGTTTTTCCAAAGAGTACAGTCCATTTCAATTTTTTTGTGGTTATTCCTCTTCAATACAGTCTTCTGCAAGTTGTTTCAGGATTTTCATCAAGTACAAAGCTAAATTCGAGGTTAGTGGGCACCCTCATTGCTTCCAACTTTGTTCTAAAAACAATTGTTTATCTCCTTCTGCGTTGAAATATTCATTGGATGATTTCTTGAAAAATAAAAAAAATTCTGTGAAAACTTTGTTGGAATCTGATTTGTCTCCTTCTAGTTTTTTTCTCATTTTGTTATATGGAGGTGATCCAAATTTGATTACAATTGAAACACACAACCCTAATTACGTTATTCTTCAGAGTTTTCTTGAGAACAGGTCTTGGTTCAAGTTTGATGAGTTTCCTCTTCTAGCAGACACTGTCAAGACAAAGGTTGTAAACTTTTTAATCGCTACTAGAGCTCTTTCTAAAGAAAAATTTGTTTTCAAAACTCCCAAGCCAGTACAGCAAATCATCATCAGATACTTTGTTTATCTACATTATCAAGATATTATTAATGGTTACAAAAAATGATTAAAAAAGTATCGTTACTTCCTTACCCTATGAAAATTTGGAAAATAATGATTAAATTGATTTAAGAGAAAAAATAAAATAAAAAAATATTGAATAAAAATATTTAAAAATTTTTCTCGCATGGATTTTTTTAAAAAGAAGAAAAAAGAAGAGCCCAAGAATATTGTATGTAATAATAGAGTGGATTGGAGAAAGACCAAGAGCAATAAGACCAAGAAAAGGATATCCAAGTCACAGATCATTCTGGACAAGGATACGATGACCATCATACCCATTTTGGTGAATCAAGGGCCATTTGAAAAGAATAGGTTAAAATAAAAGAGAAATTTAACTATCCAAATTGATGTTTTTATTAAAAATATATTTCAATAGAATTCCATTAATTATACGAGAGATCCTATATTAAATTCATGTATAAATTTTATATTATTCATATTGTTCACTAATATCATTTTAATCTTCATTAGTAAAGTGATGAATCAAATGAATGAGATAATCATCGTGATACCAGGTACCCATAAATCACCCGAAAGTTATGTGAGAGCAGTGATCTCCTCTCTGAATTTTGCAAAGTCGATGAAGGATGATATTCTTGTCTTATCACCCATCTTCTATATCCCCGATGATTTCCCTCCCCAAAACAATATCTTCTGGGATACCAAGAACGATTGGAAGTCTGGTCGCTTCTCCTCCACCAGAATGGGATTCAGGATAGGCTCGTATGAATTTATTGACAAGTTGATCCTCGAATATCTTCCTGTCATATGTCCCAATGCAAAGAAAATCAAATTGATAGGGAATGATTCTGGTAAATTTATTATTTTTGAAATTTCCATTATTTTATCTATTAACATCAGGAGAAATAATTTGGTTAATCCAAAATATAATAATATACATTGTTTTTTTTTTTTGAATAATTTTTATATCTGAACATAATACTATATTATTGATCTATTAGATCCAATTTGAAATTTAATTGTTTAGAATTTAATCTTTCCCATTTTACAATCCAATTTTGAAAAGTTGAATCAAAATAATTTGTTTTTTTTTAATCTTTCTTTCTTTGATCAATTTTTGCATTGAAAAGGTGGCCAATTTGTGCAGAGGTACGCTTTGTGTAACCAGTTGCCTCCAGAAACTCTCACCAAATTCGATATAAAGTATATCGTGGTAAGTCCCTCCAGTTATTGCTACCTCAACGAGAAAAGACCCTTCATAAACAAGTAAAAATTTTTAAATATTTTTAAAAAAATTACTAGTAATTTTTTTTTTAAAATATATTATTTTTACAATTTTTTTTAAATAAAATTTTAATTACCTTTCCTTTGTTTTAAAAAGATCCAAACATAATACAGAGATCATTGATTTTGGAATTCCTAAAGATCCTCCCAAAAACTACAACGATTGGAAGTTTGGCAAAGAAAACCCCCAGCTCAACTACATCAAAAAAAATTTCAACCAGCAAAAGTTTTTGAACTCTATTGTCTATTACGTAGTTGGTGCCAATGACAAAGTTCAAGAAAAGAAAGGTAATTAGAATTGTACTATTTATTTATTTTTTATTTTTATTTTATTTTTTATTTTTATTTTATTTTTTATTTTTATTTTATTTTTTATTTTTTCATTTTTTATTATTTATTTTTTTTTTTTCATTTTTTAAAACTATTTTTAATTTTAGGAACAACTGATTCTCAAAAGAATACTTTGTTGCAGGGTGATTCTAGATTGGAAAGAGCAAGATTTTTTCTCAACCATCTTTCCAAAGTGGGAAGCGCCAAGACCCACTTGTTGATGGAGATTCCCAACCTCTCCAATCGCATGAAGTCTCTCTTTGGATGTAACCAAGTCAGAAATGCTTTGACAAGTTGAAAGAAGAAAAAAATCAAACTTTCTCGAAATTAAATTTTTATTTTAGATAGAAAATTTTGTTTAATTTTTAATAATTATTAATTTTTAATGAACATGTGGAACGACGATTTTCTTCTTCTTATTATCTGTCTATGCTGGATGGAAGGATTGGAAGGCTTAATCTGGAAATCTCTTAAAAGATTGAAAACATTTAAGAAGATTTGTTGGAGAATGTACTTTGGAGGCCTGTAAACACTTTTGAGAGTTTGGTTGATGCAACACAAAAAAGTAGAGAAATTGTCTCTGAATTCTTTTGGATAAAGGGGAATGTTGTTGACATTTTCTTTCTCAAATATTCTAGTAAAATGATGATAACAATCGTTTTTTCTTTCTCTGGTATTCATATATTCTTTTAAGGTAATTATAAAAAAAATTAATAGAATTTACTTTCTTTCTTTTTCCGTGAGAACCTTGTCTTTAATATAAATAGCAAATAGAGTGTTGTTTTGACTCCCAATTTTTTCAATAATATTGACTCCGTTCTCAATCAATATTTTGACTGCCTCTTTGTTTCCTCTGCTACAGGCTATGTAAAGAGCACTGTTAAGGCAATGTTGGTCATGATAATTTGGATCCGGGTTTTCTTTTGGATTTTTGAAGAGTTTTTTCAATCTATTGAAAAAAAAATCAAAATTTATTGATGAGAATAATAATCATTTTTATCAATTAGTATTGTCCTTATATTGAAGTATGTTTATATAATCTTATTTTAAATTGAATACTCTTTTTTTTTGTTTTGGAAAATTGCTCCAATTATCTTCTCATTTATTTTCATATTTTATAGCCAAAATAATATATAAAAAAATGTTTCTCAAATTGATACCTAGGAGAGTGATAGAATATATTCTCAGCTTTTGTGATATCAAATCCATTTATCATTTCTCATTGGGATCGAAGAAATGCTGTGAGCTTTTCAATTCAGATAATCTGTGGAGGATAATATGCAAGAATATGATGTTTTTAGATGATAAATTAGAATTGCCCATAGGAGAAATCAAAACATGGAAAGAATTCTACAAAATTGGGAATATCAATTTCACTTTTCCAGATAAAATGTCATCCACAGAAAGAGATAAATATTCATTCGAAGAGAATGGCAAAGTAATCAAAGCCATTCAATTTAGCAATAATGCAGTTCGTTCACAACGTCCATTGAATAAAAAATTGATCTATAGATGTAAATATAAACTCAAAAAAATTTTAATAATATGAAATTTTGTTTATGATCTTTAAAAAATAAGAATCTCATCGAAATTATTTCTTTCAAAGTGCTTTATACAGTAATCACCACTATATAATTCTCGAAAATTGTTTGAGATTTTTTATTATATACAAAGATCATATACTTCATAAAAACTAATTCTGCTAACATTTGTTTATCTCCATTATATCGATGTTTAAATTTTTTTTTTGTTGAATATAAACAAAACCTTTATTAGTTTAAATTATTAAATTCAATAAATGATAAAAAAAGATTGGTTGTAACATTTTTCTTAAAAACTAACTATTTTTTTGAAACCCAATTTTGAAAGTGGAACTATCAATTTACACAAATCGGTATACTTGTGCGTGCATAGGAATTGTGAACGAAAAATATACAGCCCAAACATACATGGTCAATGATACAGTAAAAAGATCTCTTCACTTCACATTTTAAATTATTTTTTTTGTTAAAATAGGAAGGTAATATTAACTCTCGATATAATATTGTTTAAATAATCTCTTTGCTATTTCAGGTAGAGGAGCATCGTTAGAAGGATACAGAGGATGTAAATTTCTTAGAAATTTCCTTTACATTTTGTTTGAAATTTTTTTATCTTTTAATCTCTTTTTTTGAAATTTTAAGCTTCAGAAGAATACAGTAGTGAATATATTTCCACATGGAGAGGAGAAAAAAATTTGGATCACGTATTTGTGATTATGGTGGATATGCCCAATCAACTTTTATACATTCAAAACTCTCGACTCAAGAATGTTGCTCATTGGTTCTTTAAAAAGTGGGATAAAGATCTCAAAATTTATTTTGCTCTTAATTCTGGCCAAAAAGACGATGTTTTTAAAGTTCTGAGTCACTATACTATTAGTAGGGATGTGTTGAACAAAGAGATCAAAAAACTCAGAATGATTTATCCTCTCAAAAATTAAAAATGATTTAAAAAATAAATCACATTAAAATTTGACCTAAAAAAATTTATTTTTTTTTATCATTATCTCAAGAAGTTGATAATACCTTGATTTACTTTAAAATTAAATGATTTATTGATATTATTTGAGGATGTCCTCAAAATTTAAATTTTTTTTTTTTAATTTTATTTTTTAAATAAAACAAACTTGTTATTTTTCAAAAAATTTTTTTAACAAGTTAAATCTCAATAATCAAGATAAGCCAAAATCAAAGGAGCGAGGGACAAAATTTTGAATTTCTCTTCATTTTTAAACTTTTCTACAGTGGTAGAAGAGAGTTGGTCACATAGAACTTGTCAATGAGGGGAGACAACACAAATTTTTTCCAGGAATCGTTGGGAAAGACAGCATGTGTGCAACAACAACTTATTTTTTTGGCTCCCAACTCCTTGCGGCTGTGTGCAGATTCTAATAGAGTTCCTCCTGTTTGTACTAAATCGTCTATGATTATAATGTGCTTTCCATATGGGTTTCCATCTAATTATTTATTTTAATTTTTATTATTTTTTATTTTATTTTATTTTTTTATTTATTTTATTATTTATTATTTATTTTTATTTTTGTATTTTGTATTTTGTATTTTGTATTTTGTATTTTGTATTTTGTATTTTGTATTTTTCATTTTTTATTTTTTATTTTTTATTTTTTTGTTATCAATTTTTATTTTTATTCAAATTTATATTCAAATTTTTATTTTTATTTTATTTTTGTTACCTCTTGCACTGATTTTTCTTTTTTCGCCTTCTCTGAATTTTATACAAGTTATTTTGGATAATCCTTGTAATGTGACTCAAATCTTTTCTTTGCTCCTTCATCAGGAAATGCAATAACTTTTAAAAAATAATTTATATATTATTTATTTATTTATTTTTTATTTATTTTATTTCAATATTTTTAATTAAATATATCATAACTATAAAATAAAATTATAAATAAAAATGAAAAATAAAAATAAATATTTTTTTTTACAGAAAAATAAAATCTTTTTTGCAATGCATGATTATCGTAAATGAGAATTTTCGCAGGTCCTGTTCTAACAAGCGGAATGTTGCTCAAAATTCTGACCATTGTCACTGCAGTTGCAACCTTTATTATTTTATTGTTAAAATTAAATAATTTTTTTTTTTGTTTTATTCATATTATTTTATTATTTTATTTATTTTATTTTTTTTGTTATTTTATTTATTTATTTTTTTTTGTTTTGATTTTTCAATATTATTTTTATCATTATTTTTTTTACTTATCCTTCAACGTCTATTCTTTCCATGGTCCCATAGGAAAATAGGGAACCACCACAGAGAACATTTGGGCAAAGAGTAAATTATCGCCAGTTGTTTGAAGATGGGTTCTGGGCTGTGTAAAGAAGCCAAGAAAATCACGTGTTTTGATTTTTTCACCTTTTCTTATAAAATTTAATTCAAAGAAAATTTATAATCGATAATATGACCTTACATTTCTTTTTGGAATTTATAAATTTATGTTGTTGATTGATAATATAGAATTTCAATTGGGATAAATTATTATCTGCTTTTATTAATTTCTTGACTTCAACATGATCTTCAATAAAATCAATTTTACATAAGGGGAAATTTTTTTTTCTTATCTCAACAAAAGATACTATAAAATTATGATGAAATTGAATGAGATCCAAAGATTGTAATTACAATCATTCTTATAAAGAAATTTTCAAAGATTATGCTGTTATGATATATTGAATATTGATTCCAATTATTTGAATTATAATCATTTTTAGGTATATTTTACCTTCTCCACAGATTCTATAAACAAATTTGGAAACCCATCACCAAATTGATTCCATTGAATCAATCCCAATTCGATGGTATCTTTGGATAGCTCCAAGATCTCATCTGCCATCTCCTTCATCTCTGGACAATAGAAGATAATTGGTTTATTTTTCTTCGATCACCATTCCTATATCATTATGAATGCTCAACATTGAATCTGATAATTTCACTTCTTTCTCATTATCCATTCCGGAATTTTCAAATTTTTTTTTTTTTTGAAAAATTGATGAATTTAATAAAACATTTAAAGAACTTTGAATTAGAGATAAATGTCACGATATTGACCTAGTTAAGAAATCTTAAATATACTTTCGTGCTTCCATAAGATCATTTCAGTTGTATTTGTTTGTCCATCTATTTTTCTTTTGAAAGAAGAGATTACATGAAGGGTGATATTCATATTTTTGATAAATTAATTAGTTAAAAAAAAAAAACTCAATAGTTTCATCATTTCCAAAATGAAAAGAATTGAAAAATCTTGTGAATATGCTTTCATTAAATTTAAATAATTCATAGATTATCCTTTCAATAGAAGGAGTAAAATCAAAAATCATAACATTTAAATTTTTCTCTTCTATTCTTTTTTTCAGTTTGTTTTTTGTCCCTTTATCCCTTGCAAAAAAAAAAAAATCAAAGGGTTTGTTGTTTGCGGTAAAAATACATTTTCCATCTCATCCTAATATACAAATACAAATTTTTTCCCTTATAAACAATGAATGCCTCTAAAAAGCATTTTATTTTTTTATAAAACCTAGAATAAATTATGATGATTATTTTTTCTATAATTATATATTATAATCGTGTATATTCGGCATCTTTTCAATATCTCACAAATATAATCGACATCTTTTGAATTTATTCAACAAAATAAATGTATTTGCATAATTAGATATGTCCAAAAATTACAACTTTGTTAGCGGATTTAAAGTTTTTACTAACAAATTTTAAACTGTTGTAATATTTTTGGANAAACAAGGATATAGGTCCAAAATACTATACTCTCATCGATAAAAGGAGCAATTAGTCAAAAATTCCAAAAGCCTTAATAAACATTATTTATTTCAAAAAAAAAAAAAAAAAAAAAAATAATGGGAAATTCAAATAAAAGAGAGAAAAAGGAAATGGAAAGTGAGAAAGAATCAATTCAAGATGATAATGCCCCAAAGATAGAAATCCAAAAAGAATTTTGCAAGTTCAATTGTGATATCTGTCGGAATGGAATAAGAGGAGCAAGATATTATTGCATCCTTTGCGATGTGGATAGCAATTCGTTCGATATATGCGAAAGCTGTTATTCAGAGAAAAAACATACGGATCAGCATGCACTCACCAAATTATCTCCATCTCTCACTGGAGAGATCAGATATTTCAATAATTGTGCAGATGCATTGGAGAATAGATTGTACGAACATAAGGAGAAGAGATTGATTGGCATCCTGAAGAATAGGAGGGATAGATGTGTGGGCGATCAGAAGCCCATTTCTTTGGAGTATCTCAATGATGGCGAGTTGGAGATTTTGGGATTGGATAGGCCCAAATATGGAGTATTGGATCAAGTTATAGAAGAAGATGTCGAATATGTAAATTTTATTTTTAAATCAGATCTGATATCTCATTTTTATATGTCACTTTATAACTTTATGCATTTAAATGATTTTATTTTTTGTTTTACCACATAAGAAAAATATGTCTGAAGTTGTTTATTCAATTCAATATGATGGTTTTTAACTTTTTCAAACCCACTCTATAAATTTTTAATCAAATAAAATAAAAATAAAATAAGATGAAGAGTATATCAGGTTTGATTGATTTATAGGAACAAGATGTTACAATTTAGAGCAATAAAATCTTTGTTTCTATGATTTAAAAGTAATTCATATCTTTGTGTATAAGATTTATATCTATCATATTATTATTTTTTGAAAATATAAAAATACGTGGAACATATCAAAAAAGTATATACCATTCAAAATTAAAATCTTGAGAGATCTAATGAATATTTCTTTCAATCGGAGGTATTTAGCATTATTTTTATATCATTCTCTATCTTTCAATCTATCTATCCATAAATGAAAAGATATATCTCGTTGATTTTAAACTGTTTACTCGATAAAATTTTACTAGTTTGAAATAAAGTTAAAAATCATAATATGATTCATATATACGTGATAAATATTTGAAAAAGTTTGTAATCTATCAGTTCATTCCTTGAGACATTCATAATTTTAGCTAAAAATAAAAAGAAACGAAATTATTTTTAAAATAAATACACTTTAGGCCAATTTCTCAAAAGAATATTATTATGAATGGGTTACAGCTGGAGAATGTTATGTGATGTCCAGATCACTTTCTAGTGGGATGCTGGACTTACTCGAGAAACAAAACTTGGTGGGGATATTAGGTGAGAACAGTCTTTTGTGGTACATTGTGGACTTTGCATGTATATTTGGAGGTTTCGTTTCTGTGCCCATTCATTATTCTTTTACTTGTTCACAAATGTAAAAAGAAAAAATGTTTTTTTTTAAAATTTTTAATAGAAATGTCCAAATATTACAACTTTGTTAGCGGATATAAAGTTTTTACTAACAAATTTAAAACTGTTGTAATATTTGGAATCTCTAATTTTTTAAAATTTTTTTTAAAATTTTTTATTTTTTATTTTTATGACGAACTTTATTTTTTTTAGTTCTTTTACCATCAACCAATCAAAACTCAAAATGCTTTTCGTTAACAAGCAACAACTGGGAAAAGTAATGAACATTGTAAATGAGTGTGAGTTGTTAGAGTACTTAGTATACATGGATGACTCTCAAGAGACCAAAGAGTTCATCATTCAAGACCACATCGACGTTTTGAAAAAATCAAAAATTAAAATTTTATTGTTTAAAGAGTTGTTGCTGAAAAAAGAAAATTGGAAGCTTATCAACACTAAAAAACCCAAGGATATCACTACATTGATTTACACATCAGGCATTTTTTTTTTGAATTTTTTTTTTATTTTTTTTATTTTAATTAAATAATTCTTTTAGGTTCCACTGGGATGCCCAAAGGGTCCATTATCACCGATGAAATGATGAATAAAGAATTGGGAAAGAGCGACTCATTTTTCAATAGGAAGCATTCATTAATATCTTTTGTTTTTGCTCCCCTAAGCTGGGCAACTTCAAGAAAAAGGTGGATTTTTTTGTAAAAGCTCCAAAAAATATCATTTTTAAAATGTTTAAAAGGTCATTTGCTTCCATATCACATGGAGGGAGAATCGCTTTGTGGTATTATTATTTTTATTAAAAAATATTATTATTAACTAAATTAATTTGTTAGGAGTGGGAACATGGAGTCTTTTTATCATGAAGGTAATTCTTTTTTTTTGCACATGAAGATTATTGTTTTTTTTTTTTTGTAAAGAAAATTAATGTCTTTCTTTAAGTGAGACTAACTTCGCCCAGTTATTTTGGAGGTAATTTTTGATGACTTTCAGTTTTTTTTTTGTTATTCTCTTTCAAACACAGCTCCTCCCAGAGTTTGGTATTACTTTCATCATTAAATTTCTTTTTTTTTTTTTGTAAATAAATTAAAAAAAAAAATAGGAACACTTTATATTCAGAATTTTGTTCCCTCGTTTCGAATAAATTAAACGAAAAAAAGTTGAGCAACCCTTTGTTCAAATTATCTGTGGAAAAGAATTTAATGAAAATTTTTTCGCAGTGTCTTGGTGTATGAACATTTTTGAAAAATTAGTTTAATAGAATAAAAAATAAAAACAAAAATTTATTGTTTTAAAGAATAGGCTACAGTATATCAGTATTGGAGGAGCAAAAGTAATTTTTTTAAATTTATTCATTTTAAAAAAAACTGATGTTCATTTTACTATAGTGTTCATCAAAGGTTATCAAATGGATGAAAAAATGTTTTAATTGTAAAATAATGTTTTATTTAAATAATTTAAATTAATTTTGAAATTAATTTATTTAATAGGTATTATTGTTGAAGGTAATATATTTAAAAAAGATTATTTGTTATTTAATTTTATTTTTTGCTTTTATTTTTTTAATTTTAAAAAAAGGGTTTGGTATCACTGAAGTGGGAGGAGTTGCTTCCAACAACAAAAAAAAAAGCGGAGTTTTGGTAAAGTTAGAAGATGTCCCAGAAATGGGGTACACATCAAACGACAAGCCATACGCAAGGGGACTATTATGGTTTAACAAAGAGAAGAAAATGAATTTATTAACTTTATTTCTTTTATTTTTTATTCGCCAAAAAAATAAAGGGTGAAAACTTTTGAAATGTCACCAGGATACTATCAAGACGAGGAAAATACTCTCAAAAATTTTGATTCAGATGGCTATTTCAAGTAAAATTGCAAAATCTTTTGATCTTTTTTTTTTTCCTTATTTTAAAAAAAATAGTACTGGTGATGTTGTGGAATATGACAAGGAAACAGAACATCTCAAAGTAATAGACAGGCTCAAAAATTTTGTAATAAACTTTTTTTTTTTTTTCAAAAAATTAGTGTTTGATTAAATTTTATTTATCTTTTTTGATTTTTATTATAAAAATTTTTTTATTTTTATCATTTTTCATTTTATATTTTTTATTTTATCATTTTTTATTTTTTATTTTTTATTTGTTAATTCCAATAATTTTTATTTTTAAAAGGTCAAACTTTCTCAAAGTGTATTTGTTGCTCCAGAATATCTGGAATCAATATTCATCCAAAACAAATTCATCGAATCAATTTACGTCGACGCCAACATCAACCAGTCTTACGTCATTGCTGTTGTCATTCCTCATAAGCAATTTTGTATTAATTGGTTCAAAAACTTTGTTGACCCAAACTATTCATTTGAAAATGAAAAAACAGTTTCTTTTAAAGAATGGGATTTCATCTTGTCCAATTCTAAACTAAAAGGTTTTTAAAAAATTATTTTTCATTCATTTTATTCAAATTTCAAATTTTTATTTCAAATTTTTTATATTTTATTTCAAATTTTTAATTTTTAATTTTTTTTTTAATTAAAATTTTTATTCAGAGACAATTTGCTTCGAGTTGAGAGAACTGGGCAAAAAGAAAGAGCTACAGAATTTTGAGATACCAAGGGACATTTATTTGGAACCCAAATTAGAGTGGACTGCGGACAATGGATTGTTAACGTGACTATTTTTATTTTTAATCTTTAAAATTATTTTTAATTTTAAATCAAAATTTTGATTTTTATTTTTTTTTATTTTTTTTATATTTTATATTTTTTATTTTCCATTTTTTTAATTATGTACTTATTAGTCCTTCTATGAAGCCAAAACGATTGGGTTTGTCACAAACATACCATGACATTTTGTCTGAAATGTACTCCAACATAAATAAAAAGGAATCAGATAATAATAGCTTTGAAAGCGAACATACACAAAACGGAATTTTTAATTTGATATGTGAAACTATGTTATATTTTTTATTTTTTTATTTTTTTATTTATTTTCATTTTTTATTATTTTTTATTATTTTTTATTTATTATAATCATTTTTTAATTTTTATCTTATATTTTATTTATTTTTTTTTTAAAGGGGAATAAACAAAGAAGAAAGTTTGATGAACAAAACCGTTGTGGAAATTGGGATCGACAGTTTATCCACGGTAAGAATCATATCCGAGTTGAAAAACACTTTCAATGTCAAACTCCCAGTTGGAACTCTCTACTCAAAAACTGGTCAGTTTTTTCATTTTTTTATTTTTTATTTTTTATTTTTTTAATAATTTAAAATATATTTTCAATTTATTTTTATTTTATGTATAATTTTTTATTTTTATTTTAATTATTATTTTTTTTCTATAATTTTATTTATTTTTATTTTTTATTTTTTATTTATTTTTATTTATTTTTATTTATTTTTATTTATTTTTATTTATTTTTATTTATGTTTATTTTTTTATTTTTTAAAATTTTATTATTATCAAGAATTTTTTTTTTTTTCGTTATTTTTGTTATTTTTTTTTATTTTTGATTTTTAGTGAAAGAGATCTGTGATCTAGTTCTAGATATTTTTAATGACAAAACATCTTTTGTTTTGGATAAAGAAGACGACAAAACAAATTGGGAAGAAGAGCTGAATGTGCCTCCTAAATGTATTCTTAACTACAAAAACTCTTCAGAATTTTCTCCAAAGAAGAGTGGAAATATCATTCTTTTGACTGGATCTACTGGTTTTTTGGGTTTTTATTCATTATTTTTCATACACATTTTTATCATATTTTTATTTTTATTTTTTATTTTTTTATTTTTTATTTTTTAATTTTTATTTTTTATTTTTTATTTTTTATTTTTTTTTTTTATTTTTTATTTTGAGTGTTTGAATGAATATATTCCCCATATAAATATGCGAGATATAGACAGTGTTTATTTTTTTATTTTGATTTTTTTTATTTTTTTTCATTTCTCAATGTTTAATTTTTTAGGAGCTCATTTACTCAAAGAAATTCTTTCCAAACAAAACTATTGTGAAAAGATTTATTGCCTCATTAGAGCCCAAAACGAAGAGAAGGCAATCCAAAAACTAGAAGAAAACCATCTTTTTTATTTCAAACACAAAATTTCTTCTGAAAACAAAAAGAGAATCAGAGTTTTTTGTGGAGATCTGGGAAAGGAGTTTTTGGGTTTAAACAAAGAACAATGGGAGGAGATTTGTCGAGAAGTGGACATCATTTACCAAAATGGTGCGAGTGTCAATAGTAATTTTTTTTTTCAATTTTCATTTTTTCATTTTTCATTTTTATTTAATATTTTTATATTTTTCACTTTATTTTTAATTTTATATTTTGTTTTTTGATTTTTTGATTTTATTTATTTTATTTTATTTTTTGTTTTTTGTTTTTTTTTTATTTTGTTTTTGGAGGTGTTTTGCCTTATAGTGTCATGAGACTGGCAAATTTGGTCGGTACCAAGAACATACTAGAAGTTGCAGTGACACACAAAATAAAGTTGTTGATTTATGTATAATTTTATTTTATTTTTTATTTTTGATTATTTTTAATTATTTATTTATTTTTTCATTATTTTATTTTTTATTTTTTATTTTTTATTTTTTATTTTTTATTTTTTATTTTTTATTTTTTATTTTTTTAAAAATTATTTAGATTTCAACACTTTCTGTTTTTGGAAAAACCTTTTTTGGAACGACCATAAAAGAAGATCAAGAATTGAACGCGAATGGAATTTCAAGCATGTCTCCATACGGTGCCTCCAAAAGAGCAGCAGAAATAGTCCTCCAAAAATTCTCATTACTTCACAAAAAATTTCCCCTCCTTGTTTTTAGATGTGGAACTTTATCTGGTGACACTTTAATTGGAAGATGTAATAACAAAGATACTATTAACAAAGTAAAAAAAAGAATGTTTTTTTTCAAAAGAATTTTTTTGTTTTCAATTTTTTTTTGCTGACAGTTTTTACAGGGAATGATCCAATGTGGAAAAGCACCAGAGGTTGATAAAGAACAAACTTTAACGATGCTTCCTGTTGATTGGTAAGCAGAGACAAAACGGATGTTAAGAATATTTTTTTAATTTAAAAATAAATTATATTTTTTCCAAACCAAAAGGGTTTCCGAAAATGTGGTGCACATTTCCCATGAGAGATTGGATAGTGCTCTCATTCTGAAAAACTTTAATGTTTTCAATAATACAAAGTGTTGTCTAAACCTTTTCACTATTGTGGACCATATCAAATCAATAGGGCAAAGAAATTCAGATTAATAAATTTTAATTTTTTTTTTTTTTTTTACATTTTTTTAAAAAAAAAGATATGAAATTGAAACAATTCCTTTTGACAAATGGAAAGAAATGATCAAGAAATTCAAAAATGAAAAAGAAAACGTCTTGTTTCCGATTATCTCACAATTTGGAGGATCTGTTTTTCCCTTTCACTCTGACGAAAACTACTTCAACAAAACAAATCTTGAAACATTACAAAAAAGTGATCCTCCAAAAATATCGAACAAAATTATTTCTCTTTGGGTAAACTGAAAACAATTTCTAAAATTAGAAACTTTTTAATAAAATTTCATAGGTTAAATTCTTCCAAGATTGCAAAATCATTGGATTACCCAAAAATTAGTTTTAAAGTGTAGAAAGCGGAATCAAATCACATTTTTGAAAGAAATAAACCTGAAATTATGTTCAATATTTACAAAAAAAAAATTAAATTGTTTAAAAAAATACCCAATTTTTCACAAAATTTTCAGTGATTGTGGGGAGATCACTTTGTTGTAAGCTTTGCAAGTTCTTCTTTTCGAAGACAGAGTCGTCCGATTTGAAAGGGAAGGAAACTCCTTTAAATTTGGAGAGAAGGGGGTAGAGGGCGTTTTCTTTCTCACTTTTGAAAGAGAAGATGTACTTTTTCCAATCTTCATAAGGGACTGAATCGATGGAATACCTTTTTTAAAATAAAAATAATAATTTAAATAAAAATAATTATTTTAGAAATTTTAAAATTTTTGCCCCAATGAATTGATACAGCGAACGAGAGAACTTAAAGAAATACAGTTTTTAGAATCATTCAAAACGTTGAAGTGTTTTAATTGGAGAGATTTTTCCAACGTTTCAGAACTAAGGTGGACTATATTCTTGGAAACCCAGTCTACGGGGATCTGTCATTGTACAAAGTGAGTATTTTAAAAATGAATAAAAATAAAAAAAAAAAATTTTTAGAAAATAATTAGTAATATTTACCATACTCAATTTTGGATCATTATTTAATTTTGGTGACCTGTTACATTGGATAATTCCTTGAATGAACTAATTTCGTTCAAATTTAATGGTTAATTAACATGAAAAATCTTTTTTGTATTTTTTACTATATTGACAAAATCTTTACTGTTACAACCTCCATAAGTAGTATCACCACAAATTGTACCTTATTTCAATTTAAAAAAATAAAAAAAAAATAAAACACTTTTTAAAAATAATTCATTAATAAGAAAAAAATAATAAAATAAAAATTTCAATTTAAATGAAAAATAAAAATAAAAATTTAAATTTAACCAGGCCTAAATATTAACAAGGGAAAAGAAGGGTACGATTTGGAAATATTTTGAAGGACTATCTCTGCACATCTCTTTGAAGAAGCGTAGGCGGACATTTTGGGAAGTTCCTCTATGGTAAAAATTTCATCTTCCTTGTGGAAAAGCATTTGGTTGTAATAAACTGAAATCGTAGAAACCTTTTTTAAAAAAAATAAAAAATAATTTAAAAAATTAAAATTAAAAAAATAAAAAAATGAAAAAATGAAAAAATAAAAAAATAAAAAAAATGAAAAAATAAAAAAATAAAAAAAATGAAAAAATAAAAATGAAAAAATAATTTTAAAAAATTTACATAAACCAACAATTTAACTCTGCTTGTTACACACAAGTTAAGAATATACTTTGTTCCCAACAAATTAGGTTTTCTTAGAACAGAATATGGCAAAATGCTGTTTATTTGTGCTCCATTGTGGTATACCACATCCACTTCTTTGCAGAGATTGTCATATACTTCTTTGTTTATTCCCAAGTTTTCTTCAGAAAGGTCCCCCAACACTATTTCCACCAAATCTGATAAAAATAAAAAATTATTTCATATTAATTAATTTTTAATATTTTCAATTTTTTTTTATTTTTTATTTTTTATTTTTTATTTTTTATTTTTTATTTTTTATTTTTTATTTTTTATTTTTTATTTTTTATTTTCCATTTTTATTTTTACAAACTTAATTTTTTTTTACCTTTGTGTGGCATATCAGTAGTACCAAAGTAGAGAATATAATTTTGAAAAAGTTTTTTTTTGGCTTGTTCCACATCTTCCCCCCTGACCAAGCAGTACAATTTCTTGCAATAGTTTTTCTTCGAGAGAATTTCGTGCAGCAAATATGCTCCTAAAAACCCATTTCCTCCTAAAATAAATTTAAAAAAAAAATTTTTGTTTTTTTGATATATAAAAATAATTAGGTTTAATCGTAAAAATATTTTTTAAAAGTTTTTTTTATTAATTTCATCATATTTTATTTTTATTTTATTTTATTTTTATTATTTTTTATTTTTTATTTTTTATTTTTTATTTTTATTATTTGTTATTTTTCATTATTTATTTATTTTAAATTTTCATTATTTATTTTATTATGTTATTTATTTTATTATTTTATCTTATTAATTTTATTTTTAATTAATTTTTATTTTTATTTTTGATATAATTTTTTATGTTTATAAAATTCACAATGTTCAAAAAAATTATTTTTCTATGATTTTGTAAATATTTTTTGTAACATTTTTTTAAAAATTCAAAAAATGAAGAAATTTTAAAATTTCATTTCCAAATATTTAAATTTTTTATTTCAATATAATTAAAAATATCATTTTAAAAATTATTTCAAAATAATATTTTAAAAATATTTCAAAATAATAAAAAGAAAAAATAAAATTTTTTTTAATCGAATGGACATTCATCTTTACCAGTTAAAAGGATTGTACAGTTGCTCTGTTGAAGAATCCCCAATTTAAAAGGATGGGCTTTTTGAATGAGTTCAGCAAAATGGACATCGATGCAGGTCTCTTCTTCCCAGTCTACTTCCTCATTCATTTCTTCGATCAAAACTATTTTTTCGTTGTCATTTTTAGAGTTGATGCTGTGGAGAAGAACTAGATCACAAACTTCTTTCGCTGAATAAAAAAAATAGTTTAAAATTGAATGAAAAATAAAAATAAAAAATAAAAAATTAAAAAAAATAAAAAAAATAAAAATAAAAATAAAATAAAAATAAATAATAAAAATAAAAATAAAAATAAAATAAATAAAAATAAAAATAAAAATAAAAATAAAATAAATAAAAATAAAAATAAAAATAAAAACAATATATAAAAATTGATAAAATTTAATTATTAAAAATTAAAAAAATAAAAAATAAAAAATAAAAAATAAAAATAGATTTACGTGTTTTGGAAAGGAACGTCCCAACAAGAAACTTCACTTTGTATCTTTCGGATAATTCTGTAGTGAGCCTCACGATGGATACACTGTCTATTCCTATCTCTGAGAAAGTAGTGTCCATGATGCTTTCGTCATTTTCTATTCCCCTTTTATTGAATTAATAAAAAATAAAAAATAAAAAATAAAAAATAAAAAATAAAAAATAAAAAATAAAAAATAAAAAATAAAAATAAAAANAAAGAAATATTTTAATTTTACCCAAATGATAATTGAAAATCCAATTTTTCTTTTCATCGTGATAGATAGCTTGAGTATAGTAAAATTCTGCCTTTTCTAGATCACCTATATTCAAATGATATAGATTTCCAATATTGTGGAAGAGATTAGCCTCTTTTGGATGATATTTGATCCCTTCTTCCATCAACTCAATCGATTTGGTGTAATCTCCCTTGATGGCATAGAGCTGAGCCAAATCGGTGATAATAATTTTATTTGATTTGTGCAATTCATATGCTTGAGAATAATATTCCATTGCTTTTTCAAAATTTTTTGATAATTTATACTGTTCAAAAAAAGTTAAAGGATAAAAATCAAATGCATTGAACAATTGAAAATGGAAATTCTCTCTTACAATTCTTCCCAAATAGAAATATGGTGGTGCTTTATCGGGCTCTATTTTTGCAAAAATAAATCAATAAAGCAAAAGTATGATTATGATAATCTTAAGATGATTTGTTATTTACGTATTTGGATGGCTTTCAATAGACATTCAATAGCATCATCTCTATTGCTTTCGAATAATTTGACAGCATTGTTAGTCAAAAAGATGGGATCCTCAGAATCGATGCTGCATTTGGAATAGCAATGAAAAATGAAAAAAAGGACAAAGAGATAAATCAAATTATTTTTCATTTTTTTCTTTTTTTATTGATTTAAAAAAAAAAAAAAAAAAAAATGAAAAGATTTAAGTTCAATCGAATTTTCAAAATGAATATGGATCCCTTCAAAAAATATTATCACACATCAAAAATGATTTTGAATAATAGGCCATCCGTCATTAATCCATATGAATTGGATATCAGAGTGGGAAAAATAAAAAATATTGAAAAGCATACATCTTCAGAAAAATTGTATGTGGAGCAGATAGATGTTGGAGAAGGGAATGAAAGAACAATCATATCTGGATTGGCACCATATTATTCCCTCAATGATTTGAAGGAAAAAAAATTATTGGTCATATGTAAAAATATTAAAATAATATGAATAGATGATGGGATATATATCAAATAATCGAAAGATATATCTAATATCTTTGATCATAAAAATGTTAAGTTATTATATTATTAAAAGGCAATATGAAGAATCAAGATATTGGAAAATTGGGGATAATCTCACAAGGTAACAACATGATAAGAATGAAAATTTTTAAGATTTTTTTTTTTTTTGATCCAGGAATGATCCTTGCAGCATATCAAACTGAAGGTGAAAACGAGAATCAAAAAGTGTTGGTCAAAATAATTGAAGTACCAGAAGAGTCTAAAGTGGGGGACAGAGTTGAGTGGTCAGGTTTCGAAAAAAAGGAGCCAGCACCACAACTGAAATCAGATAAAATCAAGAAAATACTAAAGTTGTTGTCAACTAATGTTGATGGTGATGTTGTGTATGACTCTAAACACTTTTGTTTGACGAACGAGAAAAATTGTTATTGTGAGCTCAAAAACGCACCAATTAGTTAATTGAACAAAATTAAAGTATTTATTTCTACAAATATTTTTATTTATATTTTGTGTTTATTTTGTCAAAATAATGTTTTGTTGTGGATCAAACCAAAGATTTATGCAACTAAGATTAAATTTAATCTTAGAATCCAATTCTCTTTCATTCGATCTATCTGACTTCCTATAAAATTATCATCAAATTTTTAAAAATTGATGTGAACATACAAACCTTATATGGAATGTTGCAATTCACATTTCCAAATCTATTTGATTATTAAAATTTAGCTGTAAGATTTTATTTTTTTGACACCATTTAAAATAAAAAAAAAAATGAGATATAAAATTTTTTTGTTGTTGTTTATTTCTCTCTTCATATCAGCCATTCAATCACAAGGTATATCACTCATATTTGGAAAGAAAATTCTAAAATTAAGAAAAAAAAAAAGATAATTTGAAGGCATCAAATAAATTACCATCAGATGTGCCAAAAGAATCAATTCATTTTGGAACGGCAGGAGTACAAACTGGAAATTATAGTAAAAACCAAAACAAATGACATTAAATTTTAGTTTCATTCATTATACATTAAAAGATTTGGTATTATTCTTGGCCATTGCGGTTCCGATGGGAATAATATTTCTCATTCTCATAGGGGTATATGCTTATTATAACAATTTGGGGGTACGGATTTTGAATTTAAAGATAGAAATAATTTAAATCTTTAAAATCAAAAAAAAACAGGAACATTCAAAGGAATTCAAGAAAGAATTTGACCCACAAATAATTTAAAATAAAAAAATAGTTATAAATTTCATTTCTTTAATTGTTTTGAACCCAAATCAATTTGCCATCGTTCCTTCTCTTTTCCTTTAATCTTCTATTTGAAAATAGAATGGTGATGAATAATATTTAATCAAACATAATAATAATTAAAAAAATAAAAGAGGAAGATTTAATTCATTGATACACTTAACTATATACAAAATATCTATTTGATTATTTCTTGGCCATTTTCCAAGATCTGATATATCCAACATCCTTCTCGGTTTGGAACTTGGACAAAAGCTTTTTGAATTCGTAAGTGTTGGGATGTTGATCCTTGACCAAAAGATGATTCTCATCCACTTGTTGGAGAAGCTCATGAATGATCTGGGAAGTGGAAAGAGAGTTCTTAGACAAGCGGACATTTTTGACATTCTCGATTTCCAAGCCATTGGGAGGATTCCTATCAGATGTTTCGATGATGACACAAGGATTGAAGTTTTCATCGCAGAGATCCTTGATTCTCATGTTCATCTCGCTGATATCAAGCTCTTCATCGACAACAACACGAATGACAGAAAGCTCGTTGGTGGAGAGAATGAAATCTTCACCCTTGCAAGGCCTTTTCTCACAGACCACCTTTTTTTGGGAGAGAAGTTTGGTGATTTCGTTTTGGTTATCTCCCACGATAATAAAGTAGGAGGGTTCCACTTTTGTCTTTACTTTCTTGCTAAAAAAGAAAGATGACATGTCAGTTTGTTTCCTTTTTTTCTCGACAGTTTTTTTTTCAATTTTATTGTTGTTGTTATTAATGTTATTGTCGTTGTTTTTGTTGGTAGTATTTACAAACTCTAAAGGTTTAGTTATGTTCAATGCAGATGTGCTGATCCTTTTTTTTTTCTTTTGAGACTTTTGAGGAGTACATACGATCTCATCGCTCATTTGTTGAGGATGATGTTGTTCATTGCAAGTGGAGACGATATCGTCACTCACATCTTGTCTTGTCAAAGAGTTTTCGAGAGGAGTGAAGCTGGAGATGTCGTCAGACACTTTCTTCTCCTCTTCCTCATTCAAATCAATTACCTGGGTCTTTTGGACTACTGGTTCTTCTTCTCGATTTTGCTCTTGTTGATATAATTGCTCAATATGTTTTTGTTCTTGATACTCTTGTTCTGGTTCTTGATACTCTTCTTCCGGTTCTTGGTACTCTTTTTCTGGTTCTTGGTACTCTTGCTCTGGTTCTTGATACTCTTCTTCCGGTTCTTGATACTCTTTTTCTGGTTCTTGATACTCTTGCTCTGTTTCTTGATACTCTTCTTCAGGTTCTTGATACTCTTGTTCTGGTTCTAGATACTCTTGCTCTGGTTCTTGATACTCTTCTTCAGGTTCTTGATACTCTTGTTCTGGTTCTTGATACTCTTCTTCCGGTTCTTGGTACTCTTTTTCTGGTTCTTGGTACTCTTCTTCAGGTTCTTGATACTCTTCTTCTGGTTCTTGATACTCTTGCTCTTTCTGAACTTGTTCAGGTTTTTCATTTTGATTTACAACATCATTGTCTCTCTTTTGTGGAGAAGAAAAAGGAGAAGTTACAGGAGAAGTCAACATTCTGCCCAAAACACTCCCCTTCTGAAAGTTCATCCTCAAATTAGGTTTGGTGCTTTCGTTCCTTTTTTTGTGGATTTGATGGAAATTGTAATCAGATCTTGAAAATGGGACAGGAGTGTGAGAAACAAAAGCAATATCTTCTTCATTTTCTTTCTCTAACTCGGATTCTCCTTCTTGGTTGATATCTTCGGCCTCTCCATCAATAAACTCGTTGACATCAACTTTTTCTGATTGTTTTACTTTGAAAGTATCTGTTTTCTTTTTTTGAGGAGAAAAATGAACACCTTTCTTCAACCTGCTGAGTTTGGGTGGTTGGGCTTGTGATGGAGAAGAGATGATTATATCATTTTCAGAAAAATGAGGTGATCTATGTTGTTGGGGAGATCTGTCGTCTTTTTGGGGAGATCCGTTGTATTGAGGAGATACATCAAGATTGATCGTATCACTGGGAGATCTGTTATCGCTGCTGAAATCTCTTTGGGAAAAACGCTGAGGGGATCTATCGACTTCTTGTTGAGGAGATCTTTCGACCTGTTGAGGAGATCTTTCTACTTGAGGAGATCTGTAATCTTGTTGAGGAGATCTTTCTTGAATTGGCACTACATCTTGTGACTTTTCAACCAAAATAACATCTTGTTGTGGAGATCTATCTTGTTCTGGTGTGAGATCTTGCGGTGATCTGTCATTCTCGATAGTTAACTCGACGAGGGGGGACTTATCGTTGTAGCAAGGAGACTTGTTGGGAGATCTGTTAGAAGCTTGTGATTTTCGAGAAGATGGAGAAGGTGTGCTCAAGCTCAAATCTATCACACTGGAAGAAGATCTTGTAATTTCCTCTTTTTGAAAAATGTAGACAAAATTGGAAGGCGGAGGATCGATACTGATGACAAACGGAGGATCGTTAATGTGCTCAGAATATCTTCCCTTTCGGTTCATTTTATCCTTCAAGTTGTCAGATAAGATGGGAGAAAAAGGGAGCAAAGAATCATAGTTGATCTTCTCTTCTTTAGAGGAGAGTTTTTCAGGGGGAGTGGGCTTGCCAACTTTTTTGGGAGTTGGAATCTTTTCCACAACTTTTTTGGAGGTATTATTTGGTGGTGTTTTCTTGTTGGGCTTTGGTGGAGGGGGGCTCTTGGTGGGAGGATCTATCTTCTTTGGAGAAGGTTGGTTGAATATAGGTTTGGGCAAAGTTGTATTATTGTCAACATCAGAAACTAACTTTCTTTGTTTATTTGGATCATTATTGTCTTCGTTGCTAATCGAAATTCTTCTTTTCCTTTGACAAGAAAATTGCAAAAGATTGTTTTGTTGATTTTGGATTGGTGTTGTTCTTTCATTTGTATTATTTTTATTTTGTTCGTTGGTTCTATTTACAGGATTCTTCGTGATTGGTGTATCCTGAACCGGCCTGTTATTTTCAATGGTTTGATCATTTCTGAGAAGTTTTTGCTTGACAGTACTGTTTACATCCCTCCAACTTGGTAATTCATCATTCTCTTCATCAGTTGGCTTAGCAGTTTTGAACGAATCTGAGCTGTACAATACTTTTGCCTTAGTAAAAGATGAATTGGTTTTGGGGACAGTAGGTTCAGAATGTTCGAAATTGCTTGTATCTCCGTCGTAATCTTTATCATAATCTCCCCTCCGCCTTTTTTCATAGATGGAAGATAGTAAATTCGAAAAGGGGGAATGTCCTATCATACTAACTTCAGTAGGGTTAGAGGTGAGATTAACAAATTTTTGCCTTTCTATCTTATCGAACTGCTCGAGGAGTTTTTTGGAGCTGGTAGTTTTGCTGGTCGTACTAGTATCAGCTTTATCTTTCTTTTTTTTTGTGGGAGTGTGATACTTTACTGATATGACGATATTCTTTCTAACAATGTTTGGTTTGATGTTGAGAGGGACAAGACGAGAACTGTTTTCAGAAAGTTTGAGGTTATCAGCTTTCTCATTGAGATACTTTTCCACATTTTTCTTTTTCTTTTTACTTTTGTCTGATTTGGATTCTTCGTAACCCTCTGTGAGAAGACAGTAACCTTTACCATTTCTCTTTCTTCCTGTTCTACCAAGACGTTGGACCATTCTGATGGGAGATGCAGCTTGATCGAAACAAATGATGAGATCGACTTCTCCAATATCAAGACCTTCTTCACCAATACAAGTACACACAAGAACATTATAGAGACCCTTCTTGAAATCCTCCAAAACCTTTATTTGTTCTTTTTGTGTGAAACTTTTCCCAGAGCCTTTCTTTTGTTGACCGACCAGCGAGTGAACCTTTGCACCTTCTACATTAAAACTAATTGCTTCTTGAAGTTCTTCTACACTTTCTCTGTATTCAGTGAAAATCATGATTTTGGAGCTTTTTTCATTTTCAAAATGATTGGTTACCAACTTTATTACCTGTTGTATTTTGGGATGACTGTAAGGAATCTCATTTTTTATTTTTTCAGTCTTGACAAGGATTTCGTTGATATTTGAAATGAGATTTTTTCTTTTCTTCTCCTTTTCTATCATTTCAATATTCTTGATCTTTTCACTGAAACATCTTAAGCCATGGGTGATAAGTTGCATCCTCGCAGAAGACAAAGAGATGGCTTGCGAAAAATACATGAGAACTAAAGACTTTTCCGGCCTGTTACCAGCACCTATACCTGCACAATATTTCGTCTTCTCATTGACAAATAAGATGTGATGGACTTTAGCTGGATCTGCGCGAAAGGAGAAAGCCTTCCTTTCGATCAAATAGTTCATGATAGGGGTCAACATTGAAGTGACTTTATCAAACAATTCTTTCAATTGATCATACAATCCTACAGTGATGTATTCCATCGATTTATGTTGGAGATATTCCCTCACATCAATCGATTGTTCGTTTCTGATTTCCATATGAGCGATGTTGAGATAATCAACAACCGCTTGTACAGATTTCTTGTTGGATCCAGGTGTAGCTGTAAGAGCTATCACTCTAAAATGTTTTGTCTTTTTGGTTATGAATTCCACCATCTTGCAATATGAATAGGATCCATTTGATGCTTTATGAGCCTCATCTATCACAACGCAGATTATGCTTTTAGCATCAAATATTCCATCATTCAGATCATTCTCAACCACTTGCGGTGTTGCAAAAATCATCCTTTTATTTTCCCATAATTCTTTCCTTTTGGTTTTTGCAATTGTTCCATTCAATAGGATTGTATCTTCTTGTGGTATTCCACATATATCATAGCATGCCTCCACTTGTTGGCGTACAAGTGGTTTTGTGGGTGCAACAAAAATAATTTTTTTTTCAGGAAACCTTTCAATATGATTTATGATATATCTTTAAATCTTGGAAAAAAATTTTTTTTTTTTTACCATCTATAGAAATTATACATAGAAACTGCAGCTATGAATGTTTTTCCCAATCCTGTGGGCAAATTCACCAATGTATTTTGAAATAAACATTTCCTGGTGATATTGAACTGATATTTTCTTTCAGGATAATTGGATGGGTAGATTATTGTATCTATTTCTTCATAATTGGGTTTTGGCATTATATCTTCTTCTGCAGGTGGAAAATTGAAGGGTAATTGTACTTTCTCTTTCTTTTCTTTTTCCTTATTAGGATCTTTTTTCCTTTTATCCCCTGGTTTCTTTTTCCCATTATCCTTTTTTTTATCAATCACAAATTTCAATCTTTTATCATTTTTGAAAAATTCATCTTCAGAGTTTTCCTCTTCCATATTTTTTTATTTTGATGAAAATTGATGTTGGAGAGAGATATATATAAAAAGTAAATTAATTCCATTAAATTATTTAATGATTTTTTTGTTGAGGAACTAGAATTATTTTATTTATCAATTAATTTTTATAAATTATGAACACAAAGATGATTGAACTCCTCTGCCGTTCATCTCTCTGACCTATAAAGGAAAGGAATAAAGTTTAAAATCAAAAATAATGAAAAGAGAGTTTTAAAGAAATGTTACTTCTTGGACTTGTGTGCAGAAAGTACAACACCAAGAACACAAACAATCAGAACACCCATCACCGTTGATGTTGAGTCTTCTTCTTACTTCTGTTCTGTTTGAACATCTTACAAAGAGGGCTCCAATAGGTCCCAAGAAGGAATAACAGAGACATGGTACACAAAAATCTTCACATCCACAACTTGCTCTACCGTGTGTTGCAGCTCTAAGTTTGCATTCCTAAATGATTATTAGTATAATGTTGAAATGCATTTAAAATTTTTTTTTTTGGATATTACTTGGCATGAAAAACACCATAAACTTGTGCAGCACACCCCACAATCACTGCAGCATCCACAAAGAGGGATACTCCTATTCAATTAATTATAAATATGTTAGAAAAAGAAATGGAATTTTCGAAATGTAATATATATTGAAATATGAGTTTTATTAAAATTTAATTTGTATATATAAAGACATCTCTATTTGAATTTATTACCATGTTGTTGGTCCTGAACATACTTGATCATAAACTACTGTGGTTGTGGTTGGTTGGACAATGATAATGGGACTTTTGAAAAAAAAAATATGAAAAAGGTTTCTTAATTTTTTATAGGAAGGAAATTACTTTTGTTGTTGATATTGTTGATTATAATCATATTGTGGTTGTTGGAATTGTTGTGGTGGCACTTGATATTGTGGAGGAGGTTGATTGAATTGTGGTGGTTGTTGTTGATAGTCGTATGGTGGGAATTGTTGTGGCTGATATTGTGGTGGGGGTTGTTGATTATATTGTGGTTGTTGATTAAAATCAAATTGTGGTTGGTACTGTTGTGGTGGGGGTTGTTGATAAATGTTATCATCTATTTTAAAAGGAACAGAGTAAAAATAATTCGTCAAAATAAAAAATTTAAAATTTAAATTTTTATATTTTTTAAAATCCAAGGAAAATTATTAATTTTTTACTGTTCAACAATGGATTGGTTTCATTTTTGTTGCTCATCGTTTATACAGGCAAAATCTATCAAATTTTTTTATTTTATTTTATTTATATTATTTTCTATTTTCTTCTTTTTTATTTATCCTCAAACCTCTCTCAATCTCTGATATTTGAATTCTCTGATAATTTTAAAATACTTTTCAATTTTTATTGAAATTGATCATATTAAAATTTTTCTTTTGAGAATTGTTATCAAATTTAAAGTTTACTTTGTGATCTATCTCTTTTATATAAAAGCGACAATTATCTTATTTATATGGCAAAGTAAAAAAAAAAAAGTTCTTTGAGATGTTGTTTTTCCAGCCTCACAATTTATTTTTCAAAGAAAAATGAAATAAATGAAAATGGATAAACCAATTCTTTTATTGAGAAAAATGAAATAAATAAAATCATTTGCAAAAAGAAAATCCATTGAAAATAAGAAGTTCAGTGCCAAGCATGACAGCACCCAACTGCCTAGCCTTATTATAGATGGTCTTCCAAATGATGTTGTGTTCGAGTGCCTTGAGGTTGCCAACAACAATCAAATTCCTCTTGGCACGAGTGATGGCGACATTCATACGAGTCGGAGCACCAACAAACTCCATGTCAGATTTCTCAACAGAACGCGAAGTGGAGAGGATGATGATCTCTTTTTCTGCTCCTTGAAAAGCATCAACAGTACTAACTTTGATGGAAAGACCTCCACTGCTGACTTCTTTCTCTTCATTGGAGATGTTCAAAAGAGATTCTGTGTCTTGAGTCACTTCTCCATTGTTTTCTTGAATGAGACTATTGTTGTTGTTTTCTTGTTGGGTGGTGTTAATGTTATTTTCCCCCATTTTCGTTTTTTGTAACTCTGCGAGCTTTTCTCTTATGTTGTTTGCTTGTGCACGATCTTTAAAAAGATGTTAAAAAAAATAAGGAGAGAAAAATTACGAATTAATAAAAGAAAATTAAAAATAGAAAAGAAAGTTTTTTTTATTTTACATAGGGTGATGATCCCAATATCATTTTCATTTATTCCTCTATCCAAAAGAAGGGAAACAATTTGAACGACCAACTTAGTTTCAAAATGATTGAAAAAACTACCCGAAAAGTTTTCGGTTTCCTCTTTGCCCCTGTCCACGTTGAAGAAGCAGATGGGAGGGAAGCCTTTAATGTATGATGCTCTTTCACTTTCTGTGATCCCATCCTTGAGCTTCTTGGAGTAAAAAAGCTCATTCGAGATACCTGACAATGTTGGGTGACACTTAAAATTGGAAATAAAAAATAAAATGAAAAATTTAGTAATAAGTAAAAAATAATTTAAAAATTAAAAAATTTTTTTTAAATACTCTATATTGCGTTCTCAACATAATGGGAGGAATATAGTCCATAAGTCTAGAGAAGAGAGGTCTACCAATATGGTTGTTTCCTTCTACATTGTCTAAGTCAGTAGTAATAGTTGGTGGAAGCTGGAGAGGGTCACTAGAGAAAAAGGAAGTAATAATTTTTTTTCATTAAAAATTATATTTAATATAATTTTTTTTATTTCATTAAATAATTTTTTTTTTTTTGAAAAAAAGTTCTTACCCGACTGCTATCAACTTATAGCAACCAAACTTTGTTATGGGCAACAAGGAAATAGGCTCCAACATTTGACTGCACTCATCCAGAAGTACTATGGGGAACTTGTAGTCCTCCAAAACTCTGAAGGAAGTAGCTGCACAAGTAACACCCACCACACGAGACTCCTTCAAGAGAGTGAATTTGTGTTTCGATTTCCCTTTTTAAAAAATTTTAAATTTGTTTTTTTAATGAAATATATTTTTTATTTTCTCATTATTTTTTGTTTTTATTTCAGATTTAATATTCTTACTTTTAAAATTTTTTTTTTTTACCTGATTTGAGATCTTCTATTTCCTTTAAAATCTCTGTTTTTTCGGCTTCAGAAGTGGTTTCCTCGAGAAGCTCCTTGAGCTCCTTCAAAGACTCTTTTTTCTCTTCGTACAAAGTGTTTTTCAAAATAGAGTTGTGAATTTTTTTGATTGAGCCAATTCTGACAAAGGCGTCAAAGCTTTTGTCTTGAAGTCCTACCAAAAAAAAAAAAATGATTAAAATATTATTAAATCGATTGAAAAATTTTTTAATTTAAAAATTAAAAAAAAATTTTTTAATTATATATTTATTAAACAATGATTGTACCTAAAAAATTTTTAAAAGTAAAAATTAAAAAAATAAAAAAATATGAAAATAAAATTGTACCCAACAAAATTCTGTCCACTGCAGTATTTGTTACAGAAGAGACCAAAATTTTGATGTCAGGACTTCTAGCTTTGTCAGCGATTTTGGTGATGAAGATGATGAGAGAAACCAAAAGATGACTCTTCCCACTACCAAAGACGCCGTGCACCAAAAGGATGGAAGGAAACTTTTTGTTTGGGCTGTTGAGGAATTCCTCACTGATGTACTTGCTTGGTTCCATTAAGAACCAGCTCTCACATTCCCTGATCACTTTGATTTGATCTTCGTTCAACTTGAACTCTTCGATGATTTGCTCTGCAGTTTGGTGGATCTCCTCGTCCTTCAAGTCTAGGGCGAAGGGGGAGAGCTTCTTTTCTTGGAAGTCTTCGCACTTGCCGTCCAAGAGGCAGCGGACGACAGGTGCTTTTTCAAAAGACATTTCTTCTAAATTTTCTAAAAAAAAAAATCGAAAATTTAAATTGAAAAAAAGAAAACTAAAATTTGATGTTTATTTCGGAAAAAAAAAAAAAAATTGAATTTTTAAAAATTTTTAACCAATTATGGAAAACTCAGAGGAGAGATTCGAGAGTTGTATTGCATATATCTTTTCTTTTTTCAAAGACTTGGGGGCTTCGCAGTAGACAGGGAGCACTTGCATAGAAAGGTTGCTGTTGGGCCCATGAAAAATGGCTCTTGTAGTCAAAGTGTAAAACCTCTCACCTCTGTTACAAAAGTTAGCATTATTTGAGATGATCCACAAATCATCTTTTTTGTATCTAATTGAACCAAAAATAAAATAAATTTAAAAAAATATAAAATATGAAATAAATTTAAAAAAAAGTGAAACTCGCTTGATTTTCCTTTGAAAGGCAACTTCAAATAATATATTTCAATGGCACCACTATCTTGTTGATTGTCATTGTTCTCGTTGATATCTCTGTGATTGTTGTAGCTGTTATTGTTTTTTTCGCCCATGTCACTAGTAAGCTTGACTCTGTAGAATTCACAGTCAGTGTAAAACTTGATGCCGTGAGATCTGATGATTTTCTGGTGATTTGAGTCAAACTCAAAATCAGTAGGAATATCGTAAGAGTTTTGGTCCATGGAGTTGTTGTCCAACTCATCGTACCAAGCGAAAAACCCACAACTTTCTTCCTTCTTCTTGGAGCAGGCGAAAAAATCCCTCCCCTTGTTATTACCTGCCTTCTTGACGGTGTTCATGGAAGCAGGTTTACCGTGCTTGCATATGACTTGATCGCCTGACTTGCGGATGAAGGAGTGGCAAGACTTCAAAAGACCTTTGCGTATGCTCAACAATCTCAGATTTATATCTTCCAAGATGGCGGACTCAAAAGTCTGTTTGTAAGAGCTGATATCGTTGAAAGTTTTGGATATGACAACTCTTTTGGGATTAGCGATGTATTTACAGACTTTGGAATCGGGAAACTCTATCTTTTTGGTGTTCCAAACTACTCCATGTGGGATCTTTATTGGTTTTTTGAACGTAGAAAATTTTTTGCTGGTGTATTCCTTCTTGAAAGGAGTAAATTTTGTGCTTGCTTTTCCTGTGTACTCTTTTTTAGGGACAAGCGTCTTGGTGAAGGTTTTTTTGCTGGCGTATTCCTTCTTGAAAGGAGTCTTCTTGGCAGGGAGTTTTATTTGTTTTGCATAAGTAAACCCCTCGGTGCTAAGAGGATCATCATCTTCATTCAAAGGAATCAACTCATCCTCTTCCTCATCCTCTTTCTCTTCATCTTCTACTTCTCCCACCAAACTTTTCTTCACGAAATCCTTTGTGTTGGAAAATTTTTTGGCAAGCAAGGTTTTTGGCATTAATGTATTGCTCACTTTCTTGGGGATCTCTTTTGTTGGGAGCTTCCTTTTGAGAGCATGATATGGATTCTTAATAGGACTTTCATCCTCTTCTTCCTCGTCTTCCTCTGGTTCTTTTCCCTCTAACTGATTTCTAATAGCCGATATTTCTTTCATCTCATTGAGGTTCTTCTTATTCATCGCCTTGATTATATCACTCACTAGTTTTTTTTTTTTTTGGAATTGAAATTCTAAAAAATTTTTTTGTTGGATCTTACTTGATCTTTTCTTCGCTGCAGGTCTTAATGTTATCAAATCATTTCCATTATTTATATTTGTTGTTGGGAGAATGTTATTCTTAATTATGATTGGTTTTTGTATATTCACAATTTCATTATTTGGCGCATTAATGTTGAAATTATTCTGATTATCGTTCGTATCATCCATATCCTCATCCATTTCAACTTTATTATCTATCTTTGTCTTTTTGGGAGGGGATTCTTCCACAACATCATCCAAATCTGTCTTCATCTTGTAAACTGCTTTCTTGGGAACTGTGAATTTACTCATCTTTTTGATTGGCGCTATTTTTTTGATTTGTGGCTTTGGAGGTGGAACTGATTCGGGTGGAGCAACATCATTCACCTCTTCCTTTAATTTTTCTTCCAATTGAACAACTAAAGAAGGAAAATCTAATTCTTCACCTTCTTCTATGGTATCTTTTTTATCTGCAATTTTGGATGTGACAAATTTTCCATTTTCATCGTATATAATCAACTATAAATCCTTTATACAATTTTTTTATGAATAATATGAAAATTTTTATACCTTTTTGGATGTGGGATTATAAGTCAATTTTCCATCCACCCATTTTTTGACCTTCTTTGCTTTTTGATTGGAATATAAAATGATGAAACTCTCCATACCAATTTTTTTTTTTATATTTCATTTTTTTACTAGAAATATTTTCATTCAAATTTTATTTTCGAAAATATTTTTATTAAATAAATATTTCTTTTGACAAATTCAGAGGTGTCTAATTATTTCGTACAAAATAGGTTTTGGTAAGGAAGATACTTGAGTGCTTTTGATTTTTCTGAGTATCAGTAAACAAAGGACTTGTTTCTTAAAACTTGAAGGGTAGATATGGTGCAATTCTGGCTTCCAGTTTGAAATACGTATAAATCCGCACTGATTTCCCATAAAACCTTGTATTTTAGATCCTTTTAAAAGTTCTTCCACGTTGGTGGTGATATCATGAGGTCTTTTATTATAAAATGGAGATATAGTAATTAATTTGAAATAACCATTTATTTACGTTGTCATGGATTTTGGTTCATCAAGGAGAAGATTTTTAATTTGGTTACATCCCCAAGCTTATAAAATATTAATATAAAATAAATATGAAAAATAATTTGCTGAACCTATAAACTTTCCACTCGCTGTCATTGAAAAACAATGTTGGTAGCCGGTTTGCAACGAGATGATATCATGTTCAATCAGAGACTTCATAAAATTTGGGATTTCAGTAACAGAACCACAACCACTCAAACCTTAACGAAAAAGTAAATTTTTAAAAAAATGATAGAAAATATCTTACATTCTTGTCATGAATTGTTAATCTTTTTTTAAAAAATATAGTTTTTAAATATTCTCACGATTGTAGTGATTATATCCGAAGCTAACAATGTTTCCTATTTAAAAATGATAAGAAAGAAATTTTTAAAAAGGAAAATTATTCAAACCAGATTCTAAAGAAATAAATTAAAAATGATTCGAAAAAAACCGAAGAAAAAGCTTGGAACCATAAATAATAAACGAAGTAGAAACGTTACAAGCGAGGGCTTTTTAAAAAATATAGTTAAATGTTAATTAAATAAAAGATAAGAAAATAACAAACCTTTTACAGGATCGTTTTTCCTTATCACACTAGAAAGTAATACGGGTTCGTGAGCATCTATTTTTGTTGGGGAAATTTGACAATTCCCATTCCACCCTTTTTAAAAAAAAATTATAAAAACAATAATATAAGTAATATATTACCAATCCCATAAACAAGTCGATTTGACGTCAAGAATAAACCATGATGGCAACTAGTTTTCATTTAAATAAATAATTTAAAAAAAATTCAAAAAATTATACCCACAAGCAACTGAGATTATTACCTCATTTTTTGGGAAATTGATTTTGGGAACGTATTTTCCTGTTGAATTAGTTATTTTATCATAATGAGAAATCTGCCCATAATGATTTTTCCTTGAAAAATTTAATTAAAAAATTTTCTGCTTAACAAAAGATTTACCCAAACCCAATTACATTACCTTTCTCCGTTAAAACATAATGCATATAATACCCTTTTTAAATTTTTAGTAATTACGAAATCGCTAGGTATTTAAAATACTTACCAGAATTTAAACCAACGATTTTTTCTTTTTAAAAAATTTAGTTTGTCATTTTAGAACAATAATTAATTTCTTACCTTCAATTTTATTCATTTTGTACCAATTGCAATAGCGGTCTGAAACCAAATCAAAACCAAGACCTTTGATATTCTGATTAGTATCTCCTTCACAAAAGGCCACAGAACAAATTATATCTAATAACAATTAATTTTCTGTTATTGATATCGAAAATAAATAATACCATTATCTTCGGTGAGTAATGTCACGGATGACTCTCCACTAATACACTTTATTACTCAGAAAGAAATATTTAGAGTATGTCTTACCATGAGATATCGATTATTCTTAAAATGTTTAAAATAACGATTTAATGTCAAATAATAGATTTTTTATTTTATACCTCGATTTAAATGCTGATTTACAATCTATCACATCTTCTCTCCTCCCTAATATTTTAATTTGATTCCCATGATCATACAAAATTAGTGTAAATGATCTTCCTGATGACATTTTCAATATCCCCTTGAAATTATAAAACCCATTTCCACATTGCCTTTTTCGAAAAATATCAGAAATGAAGAATATCAAAAGGAAATTTTACTTAGAAGCATTATCTCCCTTTGATAAAGTCTTTGAAAAAATTAAAAATCAAATACAAAAGTATATTTACCCATAAATGAACATCACCTTTTCAATTTGAGAAGAAATTTTAAATTAATTTGGCCTTTTAAAAAATATTCTGTTGATTAAACCATTTGTGCAAAATATTCCGCAGTGTTCTGACACATTGGAAGTGAATTGTGTTATTTCATGTCTTAACATTATTTATTTCCTCAATTTTTTTAAATGGATTTTTGATTAATAGAATTTTCTCAAATTTTGAAAGAAAAATAAATTAAAAAAAAATTGAGAAAATAATTTGAATTTAATGAAACGTAAATCTAATATCGATGATTCAAGGTAAAATATCAAATATCATCAGTTTTGAAAAAATAACTAATCAATTCCTCTTTTTTTTTTTTTTTTGATATCAAGAACAATTTTACGTCTTGGTAATCTTCCCAATAGAGCCAAAAATGAAGATTTAAAGAAAATATTCGGTTCTGTGTCAGGAGTAAAGAACATAAAATATAATGATGGAAAGTAAGTAATTTTCAAAGAATAAGAATGTCAAATAAATAATGATCATCTTTTGAAAAAGTGATTACGCATTGATCAAATTCGATGATTCGATTCATGCATTTCAAGCATCTATAAAATTCAAAAATTTTAAAATCCCTTCCTTCAATAATACCATTTGTAAAAATTTCTTAAGGTTATCTTATATAATTGATATATTCACCTTATAATAAACATTAGATGCACAATTGATCGAAAATAAACAAAATAAACAAACTGATGAAGATGAAATGGAATATAAAAGCTCCGATAAGAAAAAATCACAAGATATGAGTCTGAATGTGGTTGGTGTGATTCAAAATCCAAAAGAAAAAGAAATAGTCCATTCAGAAAAAAAAACAGCAAAACAAAGATATTGGGAAAAGGTAAACCATGATAATAACATTAATTGTATATTAATTTTTATTATATTACAACTCTAGAAAAAAGAAAGAGAGAATAAAAAACAAAAAAAAACAACAGATAACAACTTATCTGAAACGATAAATAAAGAATTGTCCTTGTTTGGGCTCCAAACCAATTTGATAGACGAGTTTGCATCAGGAACCAACTTTGAGCCAAGGGAGACAGTAAAAAAGGAAGAGCCTAAAAAAGAGGAAAAGGATCTTGGGTTCTACAATGGAAAGAAGGAGAAAGTAGTCGAAGAGGAAGAAGAGGATTTTCTCGCTATGGTGAAAGAAAAAGTGTTGGGAAAGAAAGGAAGAAAATTCAGAAAACTTCCTTTGCCTTCTAAAGACGGTAAAGATGGCAAAGATAAAGATGGAAAAGACAAAACAAACAGTGACACTTCCAACTTGAGAAGACGAGATAATGGCGCATTGTTCTTCGAGAAGAGAATTGCAAAGGATACGAAGCTGATGGACATAGAAGATCTCGACAACATCAAGAAAGAAAGGGAAGACGAAGAGAGGGAGGATGAGGAAGCAGTTCAAGAGCAAATCAAGTTGTTGTTTACAGGAGAAACTTTCGATTCGTTGTCTTTATCTGAGAAAATGACCAAAAGTTTGACTGAAAGCAACAAAATTCAGAAACCGACCAAAGTTCAAGCTTTGTCCATCCCTTTGATCCTTTCTGGAAACGATTTGTTCATGAAAGCAGAAACTGGTAGTGGTAAGACCCTCGCTTATTTGATCCCTCTTGTAGAGAAGTTGCAAAAGCTTTCTGATAACAATGAGAAAATCAACAGAGAAGATGGTACCCGTGCCATCATCATTGCTCCCACAAGAGAATTGGTTGTGCAAATTGAAAATGAACTCAAAAACTTGACACAAAAGAAGTATCCATACATAATTTCTTGTAATAAATTTTTGAAAGGTTCTTTACAATGTGTATTTGTGACTAATTTTTTTTTAAAAAAAAAACACAGCTTCATTCGTTGGAGGAGAAAAAAAGAAATCAGAAAAAGCCAGAATAAGAAAGGGTATCGTCGTTTTGATTGCCACTCCCGGAAGACTATTGGATCATATCAACAATACCCACTCTTTCAAATACGATAAGCTCGAATATGTGGTATTTGATGAAGCTGATCGTCTCATGGACATGGGTTTCAAAGACAAAATCGCTTTCATTATGAAAAAGTTGAAGCAAAACAGGGAGAAGCCTCCTCAAGTAGTCTTGGCCTCTGCAACCTTGTGGGAAGGTAAAATTAAATATTTTCAAAGATTTTTTTTTTTTAAATTACATTGGTTTCACTTTAGATCAAAATTTTTATTTTTTTAGAAAATTTATTGTTATTTCATTTTTCATTTATTTTCATTTTTCGAAATAAATACCAAAACATCCCAATAATTTTGTTTATTATCGCTAGGTCTTAAACCTTTAGTTGGTGTTACTTTGACAAACCCCAAATTCATCGATTCCGCCAAAGAAACCCAACATGTGGAGAGCGACGGGAAGCGAAGCCGTATCATCGTCAAAGATCTCCAATATTATGACAATAAAGTTGCCTTCAGCACTCCCAAGACCCTCCAACAGAAGTATATCAACATCGAATGTAAGAAAAAACTCTCCGCATTGATTGGTCTCCTAAGATGGAAAATAACAACGTAAAAAAAAAATTTTAAATTTTTTTTTTGTTAATTTTTTTTAATAATTATTTTTTTTTTGATGAATATTTTTTTTATTAATTTAATTTTTAATTTTTTAAAAAAAATTTGTAAATTCGTTTAAAAATTGAATATTTTTTCAAAAAAAAAACCGTAGAAGCAAAGATACCTGCAAAATGATCATTTTTCTTGCCAACAGAGACAGTGTAAATTTTCACTATGCCCTCATTTCCAACGCCACTATCCAAATGGTGGAAGGAGAGAGAAAAGCACGTTTGAAAAAAGAGAGTGTGGTTGACGCCAACTTGTTCAAGTTGCATGGTGGTATGACCCAGATCGAGCGTACTGAGACCTTTAAAAAATTTGTTGAACTCGACAAAGCCATTATGTTTTGTACTGATGTTGCTGCTAGAGGTCTTGGTAAAACTATTTTTTGAATTTATCTTTTGAAAAAAAAAAAAATTATTTTTCTTTTCAAATTAATTTTTTTTTAAGACCTTCCTCATGTCGACTGGATCATTCAGTACGACCCTCCAGGAGAACCAAAGGAATATATCCATCGTGTCGGGAGAACTGCCAGACTTGGAAAAAAAGGTAAAATATTCTTCAAAATAAATCCAAATTTTACTTTTAATTTTCAATTTATAATTTTAATTTTTAATTTTATGTTTTAATTTTATGTTTTAATTCAGGTACTGCTATTTTGTTTCTGTTGCCTTCTGAAATGGAATACCTGGGATTATTAGAGGGTCATTCAGTGCAGTTGAAAGAGTTGAAACCCGAAAAAATCTGGGAGTCTTTGGACATTTTCGCATCTGCTTCTCAGGGGATGGGTTCCGACTTGTCTTTACAAATTGTATTAGAAAGAGAAGTGATAAAGTAAAAACAAATATTATAACAAAAAAAAAATTTAATAATTAATATTAAAATAAAAAAATCTAAAATAAATGCATAAAAAAAAAATGTTTAAATATAAAAAATATTTTAGTAAAACCTAATTATTTGTGTAGAAATAATGAAATAAAAGCTATGGCAGAATCTGCATATTTTTCGTGCACAAAATCATATGCAACCCACGCCAGAGGAACTAAACACATCTTCCATCTCTCCAAACTCCATTTGGGGCACTTGGCCAAATCTTTCGCGCTGAGAGACATCCCCACCCGTATCATTGAGAGGGAAAAGACCCTTCGTAGAGAGAAAAGGGATGAGTTGGACAACAAAAAGGTCCGCCATAGAAATAAGAACGAAGGGTTTGATGAGGAACGTCCTAGGTTCAATAGTGGCTCTAATAGAGGTAAAAAATTTAATTAATAATTTAATTAATAATTTATAAAATAACAAAATTCAATCGTAAAATTAAATATTAATAAAACCGTTTCTTTTTTAAAAGGTCCTAATAACAATTCTCGTGGTGGAGGCTCTAAGAACAACCGTAACAATTATGATGAGAACCGTATGTCTACCAGAGTTTCAGGTGGTAACCGTATGAAAGGTGAAAGACCTGCCCCTAAGAAGAGAAACGAAACTAACCCCAAGAAGAGAAAGATGGCCGAGTTGAGTGAGCTCTCTCAGAAGAGACAGATCTCTGTCCCCAAAGGAGGCTTTTCTTCTCTCACTAAAGGCGCAACTTTGGGAAACATTTCAGAGTTTGGTGCTGGGATTTAAACACTAAACTCTGTTTATTTTCCGCTTTTTACTTTTGTTTTTAGCTTTGAATCTTTTTTAAAAAAAACCCTCAATTAAAATATTAATTTATTTATTTTTATTTATTTAATTCTAAAGAAAAAATATGACAGTTTTATTTTACAACAACATTTATTATTTGTCCTCAATCAACCACTCAAACTTTGATCCAAACAAATAACAAATTGTTTTGTTAAAGTCCATGTCATCATCAATCAATAATAATTCTTCTTCGGTCCCTTTTGAGAAAAAATATTAAGATTTTATTGAAATAAAAAAAAGACTTTACCCTTTTTTTGTTTCAAAAGGATGATGCAAAAGAAGATGGCATTAAAAAACCCTTGAGAAGGATGCAACATACTGCTCAACAACTTTAGTGCAAATGGGAGTTCTGTGTTATCCCTGATGTGGCGCAAAATTTCGTTGAAAATAGGGAAAAACCTTTTTTAAAGGAAATTAATTTGATTCAAAAAAAAAATTTTGACAAATTTTACCACACAAGACAAAAAGAAGGGATCCACCAAGAAAAAGCAAAAATGAAACGTTTGTTGATGGAACTGATGGCAAAGATCATCACCAAGTTAAAGACGAAAGCTAACATAATGGGGACGTAGATCAAGTAAAGTGCTGCCTTTGATGTAGACTTTCCTGTGATCCAGCACCACTCATCTTTTCCATATAAGTGTAGAGTGGTGAATAATAATGAGAAAAAAAAGGGGATGACAACCGCAGCAAATATGCCTAATCAAAAAATTTTGAAACTTTTTTAAAAATTTGTGTAAATAATTAATTTTTTTTACAGAAAAATAGACTGATTTTTAGGTATCTAGTAAGGTGACTCCTTGTTTGTGCGCTCCCAGACTTTCGAATGAGGATGTAGACCATACAACTTTTAAAAAAAAATTAGAAAAATAAAAAAAAATTTTAGAAAAAGCATCGCACGATATTTCGCAAACCACTACCACTGAAGCCGGTTCAACTTTTTAATTCCGTCAAAAAAAAAGGTTAAGTTTCAGTGGGTATTTTTTTTTTTTTTTACATAGAGTTCCAAGAAAGGATAGTACAACTGTACATTCTTTTGACTTATGAAACTAAAAGAAATAAATAAAAAATAAATAAATTAATAAAAAAATAATAAATAAATAAAATAAAAATACCAAATTGACTGCATAGATATACTGTCAAAAAACAAAAATCAACCATTTTTTTTATGTTGTCATTTCTATAATCTTTTCAAAGAGAAACTAAAAAATTTCTTTTTTTTTTTTTATTTTATTTATTTTTTACCTTACATATGACGCAGAACAAAGGTCCATTACTCCCAAAAATAAAATAATAATTTCGCCAAACCTAAATTATCAAAAAAAATAATAAAAAAAATAATTAAAAAAACAATTAAAAAAATAATTAAAAAAATAATGAATGTCACCAATTTAATATCCATATAGAATCTTTTTTTTTTAATTTTTTGTAATTTTGGATTTCTCTTTTTGTGAATTCTGAATCTTTGAATTTGACTGCATTTATTGGGTTGTTAATATACTTTTGTTTTTGACTCTTTCTTAAACCTTTTTTTTTTTTTTTTCAATATTAATTATTAATTTTAATTTATTTTTCTTACAAAAATTCCATTTGATGAAAATGAATACTATATATAATATCATGAATGAAGATCCGATTATACTCAAAGAAGAAGATATCACATATGAAAGATGCACTATTAATAATTTTTTTTTTTATATAACTTGATATTATTAATTTTAGTAATGTACATATATCGTCTTTGGGGAGTGTCATTCGGGTTAATTTGAATAAAAGCAATTTTGATTTTTATTTAATTGGATCTAATGAAAATTCCAATACTTCAAATATGAACAATTGATTGTATTCAAGATTAGTGACCTAAAAATTTTTTATATATAATAATAATAATTGATTTTAAAAAAATATTCATGATCTTGCAAATTCTTTATAATTTCAATTGTTTGTGAAGCTCATTTATAAATTGAGTTTTTGTGAATGTTTCTGATTATATTCTCAATATTCTTACCTTTTTAACAAAAAAATTCTCAATACTTAAAATATAAAAAAAAAAAAATCTAATCACTTTCGTAAGAACATTTTTTTACCTTCTATTCTTCCATATAATTATTGAAATCAATTTATATTTTCATACCAAAATTAATATCCTTTTGTTAATATTTGCATTATATAATAAACATAGGCCTTTTAGTCTAAAAACTCATTGGTTGCTTATAAAGTCATTAAAGAAAAAAAATGTCTGGAGAATTAACTAACAAACAAAAAAAGGAAGTCTACACTAAAAACTTAGTAGAATTGTTGAAACAATATAACAAGATCCTCCTTGTTAACATTGATAACGTAGGAGCATTTTCTATCCAAAAGATTAGACAAACCCTTCGTAGCAAGGCAACTCTTCTCTTTGGAAAGAATACCTTGATTCGTAAAACAATTCGTGACTATGTTGAGAAGTGCGAAGAAGCAGGAAACAAAGATTCAGCTAGAATTGAAGCTTTGTTGCCATTTATTAAAGGAAATGTAGGAATGGTCTTCACCAACGACGAATTAAACGGAATCAAAGAAGTCGTAGAATCCTACAAACAAAAGGCACCTGCTAAAGTAGGACAAATTGCTCCAGAAGACGTATTCGTTGAACCAGGTCCAACTGGTATGGAACCTACTCAAACTTCCTTCCTTCAAGCTTTGAACATTGCTTCAAAGATCGTTAAAGGTCAAGTTGAAATCTCCAACAGAGTCCATCTCGTTAAAAAGGGAGACAAGGTCGGTCCATCTGAATCTTCCCTTATGGATAAATTAAACATCATGCCTTTCTCATACAGAGCTGAAGTAAGAACCGTCTTCGACTCTGGTTATGTTTACCCTGCATCACTCCTCAACCTCGGTGCAAATGATGTTTTGCAAACTCTCTCCAAAGGGTTGCAAAGAATTGCAACCATCTCCCTTCAAATCGGAGTTCCTACCCTTGCATCTGTTCCTCACTTGATTGCTAATGCTTTCAAAAACTTGGTTTCCATCTCTATTGAAACCACTTATGACTTTGAACAATCTATCCCAGTCAAAGAATACTTGAAAAACCCATCTGCATTTGCATCTGCTCCTGTAACCAATGCTCCAGTCACCAACACCCCAGCTCCAACTCAAGAAAAACCTAAAGTAGAAGAGAAGGAAGAAGAATCTGCTTCCATTGGAGGATTGTTCGGAGATGATGACTAATCATTTAATTAATTTAAATCCTTTTCTTCAAAATATTAAATGATTGAAACCTAAAAAAGTTTATTTTCTTATCCAAACATTTTATAGATTTAAGACTTTTGAGAAACAAACAATCAAAAAAGAATCAATTATAAATATCCTTTTTACTCTTATGATTTTCCTATCTATTTATTCATTCAAAAATATTTAATTAAAGATGTGAAAAAAAATTAAAAAAAAAATGAGAATCAAAGTCAAAAAATCCAACCTCAAAATCAAATCAAAAAACCTTATTTATAATAATTTATTTCAAAAATCATATTTATCCTCCACATCATTCAAAAACACATACAGCAATGAGATAATTTTCTCCAAAAAATACAAAACAAATCTTATCACAAGCAATATAAAGGTAAAATCTACAATCCATTTATAAGAAATAAAATTAACCCTTCCAATCTATTATTTGAAAGATATATAATGAAAATAAAAAGCATTTCCATTCATCAAGTAAGATCAAAAAAAAAAAATAACAAGTTGGGAAATATATCATATATTAAAAAAATAATAATCATTTTAGGTAAATCATTCGCAAAAAAACGTGATTTCTATGAGATATTGGAGGTACCAAAAACAGCAACAGAAACAGAAATAAAAAAAGCATATAGAAATTTAGCAAGAAAATATCACCCAGATTCATCAAAAGAAGCAGGAGCAAAAGAAAAGTTTTTAGAGATAAGCGAAGCATATGAGGTCCTGTCAAATGAACAAAAGAGAAAAATGTATGATATGCATGGATCTGCAGCCTTCGAGCAAGGGAATCCATTTGGAGAGGGGGGAAATCAGATGCACATGGATCCTGATGAGATCTTGAGACATTTCGGCTTTGGATTCGAAGATATGTTTGGAGGGGGAGGAGGAAGAGGAAAGAGAGGAGTTGACAACAGAGGTGAAGATAAGGAACTGCCTCTTACCTTGGACTTCATGGAGGCTGCCAATGGTTGTGAGAAGGAAGTTACTTTCCGGGTTGCTATCAAGTGCGAGCCTTGCAAGGGTACTGGTGCTCATGCTGGAAGCTCAAGCACCACCAAGTGTTACACCTGTAAAGGTAAGGGTATGGAGATGTCCAACAACGGCCTGTTCTCTTTTGCTCAGCCTTGCAGGACTTGTGGGGGTGAAGGTTCTGTCATCAAGGACAAGTGTAAGAGTTGTGCTGGTCAAGGTAAAAAAGAACTTTCTTAAATAAAAATTCTCCCCTTTTTTTTAATCATTTGATTTATTAATTTTAAATTAAAATTATTGATTCTCTTTGATAGGTGCTGTTTTGGACAAGAAAACACTCAATGTCAAGATCCCAGCTGGTGTCGATGATGGAAACAACATCCGTCTTCCTGGGCAAGGTGACGCAGGTATCAGAGGAGGTCCTAACGGTCATCTCTTCATTAATCTCAAAGTCAAGCCTCACGAAGTGTTTGTAAGAAACGGACAAGATCTCCACTTGGAAGTACCTATCACTGTTTCTCAAGCTATTTTGGGAGGATCCATCCAAATTCCTACTTTAACAGGCACAGTCGAATTAAAGATTCCCAATGGAACCCAACCAAACGATAAACGTGTCTTGAGATCCAAGGGTATCAAGAGATTGAACTCCACAGAGTATGGTAACCAATATGTTCACTTCAAGGTAATCGTCCCTGATTCGATCTCCCCAAAGCAAAAAGAATTGATAGAAGAGTTTTCCAAGGAAGAAAACGATAGATCCAAAAACCATTCTTTGTTCGCCAAAATCAAGAATTTTATATCAAAAGGAAAAAAATAAAAACCAAAATCTTAATTATTTAAATAAACTTTATTTTTAATTGAATTTTTTTTTATTTGGTCAATAAAAAAATTTTTGTTCAATTGAGGGAGAGAGTGGAAGTCAAGGAGATGATAGCACTTGATGCAGAGACAGATACTACATAATTGTAAATATCAGTTGCTCCAATTGATGGAAGCAAAAAAAATGCAAAAATTGAGAGAAGAGATAAGAAGAAGAGATTATTGAAGAGAATAGAAAAAGCAATTGATTCATTGGTAGTATTTACTGCAAGTTCTTTTCTTTTTTCATCCAAAAATGCTTGTTTATTAGTGGAGATTTCTCCTTTAAATGTATTGACAGTGATTGAGTTGACTCTTTCATCAATAATTCTAAAATTTTTTTGGTTGTAGGTTTTTTTTGAGAATATTGGAATTTTAAAATTTAATCTTTATTTGGATTAAAAATTATTTGGAGTATCTTTTACCTTGATTTAATAGTATAAGATCCATTGTGATAAGCAAATGTGATTATTGCTGCAGTAAAAATTGTTACAATTCCAAATGTTGGTGCATGAGAGGTGAGAGAAATACCAAAAATGGATGAGAATAAGACTAATAAATAAATTTGTAAGTTAAAATTAAAAAATATATATTCAATCAGAAAAAAATAAATTTAATTATTTTAAAATATAATTTACATATAGGGACAATGGAAGTGATAAGTGCAATAACATAATAAGTTATTCTTTGTTGAAATGTTGGGCGAAGTTCTGCTTCTCTTTTTCTTTGAATATCTACAAGATATTGGTCATTTACATCAACTTTCTTTGACATTTTTTAAGTATGATTTAACAAATAAATATTTTTTTATTTTTTTTTTTTTATTTATAAATTATTTTATTGAGCGTGTATCACAAAAATAAAACACGATATCTCACAAATAAAATTTAAAAGATCTTGTGGTTGAAAAAAAAAAAATTTGGTAAATGAAAGGACAATAATTCAGTGCTGGAGGAATGAAGAATCATCATTGATGTTCATTTTGTTTAATTCTCGAAAAAAGTGGAATTAGTTGAAATATGAATCATTCTTGATTGAATTTTTCCACATTTTTCAACTTATTATCAATTGAGCCTCAATTTCATCTTATATCGGTTATTTTTTTTTTTTTCATACAATGTTTTATTTATTTTTTTTATTTTTGCTTCCTATATAATAATAGTACCTTTTTTTATTTCAATATTATAAATAATTATTTAAATTAAAATTAATAAAAAAAAAATTTATTCTTTCATTTGGGTATGATATTCATAAATTGAATTACATATACTATAACTTTTATATAACTTTTCATAGATCTAAAATGTCAACTAAGGTTTCTGAACAAAAGATGAATCTCGAAAAACTTAAAGAACTCAAAAAAAAGTAAAATATTATATACATCTAATATAAAAAATATCCTTTTTTCATTAAATAATTATATAATAATACCTATATATATAATTTATACCGAATTATAAACCAAATACTTAATTTTTCTCTAAAAAAGTGTTCGTACCGGAGGAAAGGGAACACAAAGAAGAAAAACTAAAAAAAAACCACGTCAAACTGGTGATAATGATAAAAAAATCTCTCAAACAATTAAAAGATTGGGATCACAACCATTAGATGGAATTGAAGAAGTTAATATGTTCAAAAAAGATGGAAAAGTAATTCATATTACCAAACCAAAAGGTGAAATTAAATGAACAAAAAATTATTATCTGGACAATTCTAAATTTTTTTTTGAAAAATAGTTCAAGCAGCAATTAATGCAAACACATTCTATATTTCTGGAAATGCAGAAGAAAAAAGTAAAAGAATTTTATCAAATTTAAAGTAATTAATAATAATTTTTGCTTTTTCCGAAAAAAAAAAAGAAATAAATGAACTTCTCCCTGATATTTTATCTCAAATCGGTGCACCAGGTATTCAACAATACCAAAGCCAATTGGGAGGATTGGGAGGAATGACCGGTACTGGAGGACTCGATGATGATGAAGTTCCAGACTTGGTTGATAATGCACCATCCAATACTGAAAATACAGAAGAAAAGAAAGAAGTTAGTAATGATGAACCACCAAAACTTGATGACTAAGACCCTGTGGATAGAACCCACTTTTTGCAAAAATAATATTAATTATTAAAAAAAAAATCCCTAAAAATCTTATTTATTCATCCATTAAATTTCATTCTTAAAATCTAAAAAATAATTTATATTGTTTCTTGTTGTAAGTGTACACTTTATTTGGCTTTAATTTTTAATCCGCTTTTAATTTCTTATTCTCAAGAAAATAATGTTAAAAAGAAGAAAATATATTCCATAAATCTTTTAATTTATCAAAAAAAGTTATTAATAATTCTGACTTCTCAGTCTTTGAGATTTTATAACAAGTTGTCCAAACTCCTCCCCAGAGCAAGCCTTCTTCAAGAAAGGATGAGGAATGAGTTCGTTAGCATTAGGTCTTTTATCGACATCTTTGATGATACATTGTCTAACAAAATCTTTAAATTCATTACTCCATTTTTGAGGTTCCTTGAGATCAGGGATACCCTTGGTTGTGATCAAGAAAAGAGCTCTCAAAGGAGGTAACTCCATATATGGGGGTTCTCCTTCAGCTTGTTCCATTGCCATGATACCAGTTGACCAAATATCGACTTTAACTCCGTAGTCGTGACCTCTGATAAGTTCAGGAGCCATCCTATTATAAAAAAAACACCATTTAAAATGAATTTCAAATTAAATTTTTCTTTTTATGGGTACCAGTATGGTGTTCCGACGACAGTATTTCTCTTCAAATTTTTCTTGGTGAGTTGAGCAGCATATCCAAAATCAGCAATTTTGATTTCTCCTTTCTCATTGAGTAAGATATTATCACTCTTGATATCTCTAAGGAAGTTAAAGAATTTAAAAAGATGAATAATATAAGGAAAATTAGCACAAAATAGAAATTTTATACTGTTATTTCATTATTTTACCTGTGAATTCTATGTTGGCTATGAATGTATACAAGGGCCTTCAGGGTTTCTCTGGTAACTCTAGCGATTTGGGCTTCGTTCATTTGAATGGTATTGAATTGTTCTAAAATATCAGTCAAACAACCACCACCCATGAATTCCATCACCACCCACAATTGACCATTTACAACAAATGAATCGATATACTCAACTATATTTTCGTGATCTGAAGTTTTCATGATGTTTATTTCTGTTACAAGCAATTTCAAGCTATCTCCTTTCACTGCCATCTGCTTAATTGCTACATTTCTTCCTTTCTTATTACCTGCATTTGGTCCTAAAAAAGAGAAGAAAACAATCAACTTGGATTATATATTTTAGCCGAAATTTTATTTCACTTTAAATTCTGCCTTTTCTTATATATTTTATTTAAAAATTTTTTTACTTTCATCCAAAGCACAAAATACTTCTCCTGCAGCTCCCTCTCCAATCTTTTTCATGTTGGTGAATAATAAAATTGGGTCGTCCTTTTTGTTGACAAGATCATCCAAATTGAATTCTTGCTCCTCGTTAGGAAGGAGAGTAGGATCGGTTCCTAGAATAAGAAAATATGCATATTTAAGAAATCGAAAAAAATAAAATGGATGAAATTATGAAAATATTTAAATAATGAAAAATATGTGTTTATAAAAATAAAATTTTGAAACAAATAAAAATATAATATTTTGATCAAACCTTTCATTTGCCCCTCAAAAAAATCCATCAAAGCGACCACTTCTTCAACAGGATTATTTACACCATTATCTAAAAATTGTTGATAAGTAATATCGTTTTGAGTCATTAGGTTTTCCCATTCTTGTGGCAATCCTGAAAATCCTGTTTCAGTGGAAAAATCTACGTGTATTTTATGTTTTATGTTCACTGGGGTTGATACTGCGCTATATTCGGATCCTTTATTAATTGCTTCAACCCATTCATCCATTTCTTTTTGATTTTCTGCACATATATAGAATATCTTATTATCTCTGGTATCACTCACCTCGAATGAAAAATTTTTATTGACCTTTTTGGTCGAGGCACAGAATGTTCCTTTGATTACTATACATCCCTGAGGCTCTTTATCCTATTAAAATTAATTTTATTTCAAATAATTACAATAAAATATTAATTTGATTGAAAATAAATGAGGTATATTCAAATTTTGTTAAAATCCTTACCCCTTTTTGTTTGAAGTAAAATAATTTATCTCCTTGCAAAATGAAGTGTCTTGTTTTCCAATTTTTTACAAAATGCCCTTGTTTATTTAAAAATCCTGATTTGGTTGGATTTTTCCACCAACGTGCATCCCATCCATTTCCTTTTTTTAATTCAACATGCATGTTATATATATAAAAAATTTATTTTATTTTTTTGAACCTTTCATTTATTTATATCAAGGTTTAAAATTTTTTTTATTTTTTTATTTAATTTTCTTAATTCAAAAATAAAATGCATATAAGTAAATTTTTTACTAATGCACAGTAAACTCACATTCTTTAAATTTTTTTCACAGTTTTTACCCCTTAATTTGAAAAAATGATAAAGGTACTTTCAAAAATATTAAAAAAAACAAATTTATTTTTCAACAAATTTATTTATTTTCATTATTTTGAGAAATAAACTCCAAAATCCTATAGATCATCAGAATCAGCATCTTCATCACCATCAACAATAAAATCTACAAATTCATCAAGAAATACAGGGCATGAGGAATTTTCATCATAATTATCAAAATTCTTGGGATATAATTGAATAAATGAGAATAATTGTTGCCATTCATCTTTACTCAAAAAATTTCTTTTTTTAACCTCCATATAATTTTTCCATTCTCCCCACATTTTCCATTTCTTTTCATTTATACACAACATTTTCCACAGGGTGTGGCATTCTTCCATAGATATGTTCTTTCTATCTCCTCGGATATAATCGAAACAATAATTGTAAAGAGGTTTTAAATTATCCAGAGGGGAAAGGCATTGCTTTTTCCATTGATTAGCCACGGTTTTAAATGTCACCAGATCACTGAAAAAATTGGAATAAGGATTAGTAATTATGATTATTTTAAATTGAATTTTTTTGAATAGATTATTATATTGAATAAATTTTCAATTATTAAATCCTATTGTTAATTAATGAAAAAAACTTTACACAATGCCATAGATTGGGAGGCACATCCATTCGTTCTTTGTGATTTGAAAAGTATTTTTGCAGTTCAATTTCCAAGAGATGACGAATAAGATGGGATCGTTATCATCAGAGAAGCCAAGATCCTTAATGAGCTTCATAGTACCTTCCTCCTTAATAAGATCGCCATAATCCTCACCAGATTCGCTCAAATTGATTCCCTCACTTTTATATTGCGAGAAAAGTTTTTCAAGATGAAGTTTTTGAGATTCTGTGAGATTGGAATGGAGAGGCAGATATCCATTCTGAGGATAGATAAATTTGCTTTCCCCAAAATTGAATCTGACCTTCTGATATTGCTTGAGACTGATTGCGGGGTATAAATAGGATTCCTTGGGGATGTTCTCGAAGGCTACGCCACAACTGACTCCACTCCTCCAGAATTCGATTCTTTTTTTATCAAGATCCAATCCTATTCCTATTGTTTCTGGATTGTACCTAAAAATTAAAAAGGTATATTAAAATAAGAAATATCAGAATTTTTCATTGGGAAAAGAATATTCAAAATTTTATATGGAATAAAGTTTAGGATGTAATTATTATAAAGATTTAAGAAAAGAATGACCAATAATTTCTTCCATATGTTTGATTTTTTCCACAATTCCAGGAACTTCCATAATATCCATCATATGCCCATCCTTCTGAATCGCTTCCCAAACCATTTGCAGAATTAGGTGTTATTTTCCATTTATCTGTTGCCCATCCTATCAATATCTGCCCATTCGATTCCAATGTCATTTCATAGTACCATTTTCCGCCACCCATCACGCCAACATCAGCTCTCGCATGATGATAATTATAATTATAGTTATTTTGCACTGTTTTACCCTCCTCTATCACCAAGTTTGATCCTTGAAGTGCTTTGAATGAACATTTTTGTTCTCCTATTCTTTGTGGTGATCCCTGATTTATTTAAATTTTAATTTTTGTCAATAAATAGTAAAAATCTTACTGTTGCTATATTTTGAATCACTGGTGATGGTTCTTTGGTTGCTTCTTTTGGGATGTTTTGGACTTTTTTAATGTTGTTATTTTTATTATTGTTATTATTTATAGTGTTTTTTGTTATTGATTTGTTCGTGATTGGTTTGTTTTGATTTATTCTTTTTCTTTTTTTATAATAATAAAATACACCAACAGCACCCAAAAGAAATGTCAATACATAGAATATCATTATTTTGTTGTTTCGTTGTTTTGAATTTAAATTTATAATTTTTGATCAAATTACTCTTGAAATACTATTTTTTTTTTTTTTTTATTCAATATTTTTTATTTTTTTGCAAAAGAAATCATGTGACGTAATTTTGCTTTTGTCATTCATTCTTAATTTAGAAAATTTCATTTGAGTCTAATTTTATACTTCTTCAAAATGAGATCAAGAATTAGAAGTTTCTAAATAAAATTTAGCTTGAATTTATAAAATTCTTTTGAATTTTATAGAAAGAAAAACTAAAAAAAAATGAACGACATATTCTTAATATCGAAAGAAAACAAAGTTATCCAACTGAATAGGATATATCTCATTGATCATGAATGGAAGAAGGAAATTATTTACAATTTCAAAAAGTAAAATAAATATTATTCTCAAAAATTTAATCATATTTCCCATTTGATAGGATTGAAGATATACCTTCAGTTCAAATCATAATTTCTAATTCAAATTCCAATTTCTTTTCGTTTATAACGAATAAAATGAAATTATGTTATTTTGTTAAAGAACAAGCAAAATGGATAAGGAAAGAATGCAACGATTTAGAATTGGAATTCACGAGCTGTTTATATTTGCAAAGTAAGAATATGATAATATGTAAATCTGGGAGGGATATCTGGAAAATAGATGTTGGATTTGATAAAGAGGTTCCCTTCTTGAAAACTAAAACGATGGAAATGGTATTCAAAGAATCAAATTCAAATCCTGTCTTAATTGGTGAAAAGCTTGTGCTCCTCTCATCGAGAAATGGAATCTTCATGTGGGATCCAGAAAAAAATGAAAAGAGAGAAATAGTTTCTAAAGAAGAAAAAGAGTTCATTTGCAAAGATAACGATGAAATTACTTTCTGCAAAAGTAATACACTTGCCCACGTGTTCTACAGAAACAAACATAACCAAATAATAGAGCTTTATGAGAAAGAAGGTTTTTGGAAAAAATCAAACATCACTAAGAAAGTAGGATATGGGGACTGTCAGACTAACATTTTTTCTGTTAACAATCCAGAAGAGAACACTACTCACTTGTATTCCATCAACTCTAAAAGAGAAATTGTTGAAGTTTGGTACGATTCCACTTCGTTGATCAACAGGTGGAAATTATACAATGTTTTGGATAATGTAAAAACTAAAATACAAGTATCTCAGATACTTTATGCTTATGTCGAAAATAATACCCAAAAAATTCTATTTACTCAATTCGACAGTAATATTTTTCTTTTTTTTAAAATACCTAAATTTACCCATTTAGAACTTTATGAACTGTTCTGGAGCAAAGAAAACAATGGATGGAGCATACGGACGGTTTTAGAAGAAAATCACATACAAGGGGGTTACACCAAAACTATAAAATTACTGAACTTCAATGCTTATCAAGTTCCAAGCGTAATTTCATTATTTTTTTTTTAATTATTTGGTTCATATTGAAGTAAATCAGTTATTTTGTAAAGAAGGAGAAGTTTGTGACAGAAATGATGAAAGGTATAAGTGAAGATCATCTTTATTTTTCTATTAACTTAATTCTATCAAATCATAGAATGAAGGATTTATCTGATATTGCTAAAAAACATCATTTTACATGTTTAGAAGAGATGTGGGGACTTAGTGTAAATGTCATCGAAGAAAACCTAAAAGATTCGCACACAATTCTCCCAGAATGTAAATCTACTAATTTTTTTGGGAAAGGAGGGAACTTTCTGGACACCATTAGTTTTTATATCCAAGGTTTACTTGAAATTTTTAATATTAATTTTCTTTTCTTATCTTTCTCAAAAGGGAACGGTGGATTGTGGTTAAGTTACATCAAGGAAACAAACCTTTTATATACAAAAAGAATCAATTTCAATGTCTCGGCAACAAAGTCTAAAAAGGGAATTCTGTTTTGTTTATTTGATATTTCTCATCTTCTATTAACAAAAAATAAGTACCTTGCTATCGTACATACTCACCTAGATCCCATGGGCCCAACTAGGTTGGATCAACTCAAAGAAATAAGCAAATTTTTAGTAGATATAATGGATTATATCAAAGATAACTTAAAGATAAGTTCTTCTAATTGTGCTTTGCTCATGATGGGAGATTTCAACATTGAATATGGTTTGAAAATTGTTTTATACTTTGCTAAAATAATTTTGAATAAACTTTTTAGGTGGAACTTACTACCAGAATATTTTTGAAATTTTCCCTGGTATTGTTGATGTTCATCACACCTTCTCTAAAATGAACAATCAAAAAGTTGTTAATACATATGGAGGAAACAGGTAAAACAGATCATTCTAATTATTTAATTTTAGTCAACTTGTTTAAAGTTTTGCTCTTTGGGAACCTGCAACAATCGATTACATTTTTTATTTCACTTATTTTGAAAACTTTTCGTTGGCACAAGTTCAAATTATTGATTTTGATATTTTGGGGAAAGATTTGGATAAACCATTGAGTGATCATTATCCTTTATCTTTGACTTTCAATCTCTTGGATTGATCGAATCACATTAAATTGAATTTCAAATTCCAAACTATTTTGTTTTTATTTTTTTTTGTTGAGACTTTTATTTTGAATGAATTTTTTTTTTTTTAATTTGTTGTCAAAATTTGTGTCAAAAAAAAAAAAAATTGTCAAATAAAAAATGAAAGGATATAAAAAAAATAATTTTTTTTAACTGCTTCAATCTTTTCACTCGCAAATCAATAAATATGATTAGAAACAAGATGATCTTCCTATTAAATTGGAGTATTTTTCTTTTCAGTAAAAATTATAAATTAAAAAAAAATGTTCATCGTCAAAAAACACTTCCTATTTTTGATACTTTTGAGTGTTTTATCAAGTGGTTATAAAGATGATATATTTGGAACGAACTTTCGAAATAGGTAATATGTTAAAATATTTAGAGTGAGTACCATTTTAAACTTTAAAAAAAGAATAAATTTGGATGAAGAAATACCATCAATATATCAATATAACCAAAGGAACAACAATTCAATTAATATATATAAAAGCAATGATAATTGTTGTCCGAATGGAACGGTTGAAAGTGAATGTGGTTTGTGTACTGACCCAAGAAATAGAACCAAGATATGTAATTGTGAAGTTGGAAGTTGTGATTGTATGGATTGCAAAAAATCGACAATATCATCAGGAGTAGCGATCTGCATTCCAGTTGGAAATAATCAATATATAAAAAACTTTGTTGAGTCACAGAATGTACATTTCATTTTACAGAATTTCCCCACAGCAGCCTTAGCAGGGTTCAAGAACTCAGATGGAGATCTCCTAGATTGTGAATGTAAAGTAGTGGGATGTCCTAAAGGAACAACATTGGATGATTGTGGACTATGTACAACCCCTGAGAACAGAAACAAGGCATGTCAATGTAGTGTTGAAGATCACTTGCTCAATTTTTGCGAAGATTGTGGCAATTCGACAATATCAAGCGGGATCTACGTTTGTTCACCAACAAACAGCACAGATCCCAATGATCCAAAGTTCATTCGAACACATATCGAAAGGAATCGTGTAAAGGAGTATCTTGAGCAAAATCCTGGAACAGTCTTCCCTGGTCAATACTCTGAAGACAATGATGGCTATTCTTTTTACACAGATTGTAACTGTAATCCTACTGGATCCAGATGTGGATGCCCACCTGGAACATCCAAAGATGATTGTGGTGTATGTTCAACCCCTGAGGATTCAAATAAGTCTTGTCAATGTCAGCCCAATCCATATGTGGTTAATTCAACTTGCGATAATGGAAATAACACGGCTGATTGTGGAAATTCAACTATATCAAGTGGGGTGATTTTATGTGTACCAATAAATAGCACAGATCCAGATGATCCTCTTTACATTCGTCAACATATTGAATTGGAAAAGGTTGATGAATACCTCCAATTACATCCTGGTTCCATCTTTCCTGGAAGACTTGTTAATTCTTCTGTTGGTATCGTCTATGTGGGATGTTATTGTCAGGTTACTTTTCCACCGACTGACACGCCTCAACCCACAGGAAATCCTTCAGATACTGCCACTTTGACTCCAACGGGAAATCCATCAGATACTGCGACTCTTACACCTACTGGAAATCCATCTGACACAGCTACACTTGCTCCAACAGGAAATCCTTCTGATACTGCAACCATTGCACCAACTGGAAATCCATCTGATACTGCCACTTTGGCTCCAACTGGAAATCCATCAGATACTGCAACACTCAGACCAACTGGAAATCCTTCAGACACAGCTACACTGGCACCAACAGGAAATCCTTCTGATACTGCAACACTCAGACCAACCGGAAATCCATCTGATACAGCAACCTTGGCTCCAACTGGAAATCCATCAGATACTGCTACTCTTACACCTACTGGAAATCCTTCTGACACAGCTACACTGGCACCAACAGGAAATCCTTCTGACACTGCAACACTCAGACCAACCGGAAATCCATCAGATACAGCAACCTTGGCTCCAACTGGAAATCCTTCTGATACAGCAACCTTGCCGCCAACTGGAAATCCATCAGATACAGCAACACTCAGACCAACTGGAAATCCTTCTGACACAGCAACTTTGGCACCAACCGGAAATCCATCTGACACTGCAACACTCAGACCAACGGGAAATCCATCAGATACTGCGACTCTTACACCTACTGGAAATCCTTCAGACACAGCAACCTTGGCTCCAACAGGAAATCCATCAGATACAGCAACACTTAGACCAACTGGAAATCCATCTGATACAGCGACATTGGCGCCAACTGGAAATCCATCAGATACTGCAACCTTGGCTCCAACTGGAAATCCTTCGGATACTGCAACCTTGGCGCCAACCGGAAATCCTTCGGATACTGCAACCTTAGCTCCAACTGGAAATCCTTCAGATACTGCAACTTTGGCTCCAACTGGAAATCCATCTGATACTGCTACAGTTCAAAGTACTGCTACATCAGTCCCTACCATTATTCCTACCTACCCACCTAATCTCTGCCCTCCTTTCAACAAAACGACCGTTACAGTCTGTATTTTATCCAGTAATTTTCGTTGGTTTCCGCTTGAATTGTTTCCAGTAGATATCAAAAGAGTATATGACATTGTCACTAGAAGATCACAGATGGTTTACCCTTACGATTATGTTTGTACTATCTCAAGTGAACCTCCAAGCAACTGTACAAATAAGTCTCAACTTGACTGTAGTTGCCGCAATAACTCCACAACTACGAATACACCTACACCTACTATCACTCCTACCTCTGTTATTCCTTCCACTTTGCCTCCAGAAATTGTGGACACTACTCCTCCTACATCCACCGGTTTTGTTATTGAGGTTCCTACTTCTGGGTATAACTTGACCAATCCTGTCACCAGAATCAACGATAATCTTGATTTGGTATTGTCTATTGGTATCCCCATGGTTATATTAGGACTTTCTATGATGGCAGTAATACTTTATAAAGCTTTGGCAACGGTTGCCTAAAACAAATTAATAAACAAAAAAACAAGTTATATATTAAATTAAAAATTTTTTTATGTTTAAAAACATCAGAAAATTGACGTAAAAGTTTAATAATATTCCAAAAGCTAAATTGGGAGATCATTTTGTATTTTCGTTTATCCATTTCGAAATAAGAGTGAGACAACCACTCGCCCTCGGGATAAAAAGATCCAAGTTCATGAATCCATGAGTTAAATTTTTTTCAATTTGTAAAGTGCAAGATATTCCCAAATTGGAAAGTTGTGAAGCAAAGTTTGTTGAGTCATCCAACAAAGGGTCTCTGTCACCACAAACGATGAAAGTAGGAGGAAGTTGTTTTTGTAATTCTTTAGGAGCAAGACCAGGTGAAACTAAAAAGTTTTTTATTTTTCAAAAAAAAATAACAAAAAAAAACTACCATAATACTCAATAGAAGAGAGACTATCAAATTTGGGATAATAACAAGAGATAAAAACTTTTTTCATGCTGTTGGTATGAAGTATCCAATCCTCACCAAACTTTTTGGCTGAAGTTGAAGTCTTTTGAATATAGAGGGTAGGATAAATGAGTGCCAATCCATCCACCTTCACATCTCCTTTTTCCAATAATTTATAAGTGGCTGTAACTGAAAGGTTTCCTCCTGCAGAGTCACTAAAAAAAAAAAAATTAAGAAAATTTAAATAATAAAAATAAATGATTTACCCCATGAGAATTACTTTTTTAGATGTATCAATGCCTTTTTTTATTTGTTAAAATCAAAAAAAAAAAGGCTTGAAACTTATTTTTTATACCAAATCTGTCTCCATTTTTTTTGATCCACTCAATGCAGAAAGCAACTTCGTTGGGCTGAGAAGGATAAGCCTGTTCTGGAGCCAATTTGTAATCAATAGAAAAAATTGCCATTCCTTTTAAAAGAAAGATGAATTATTATTAGTAAAAAAAAAAAAATTTGAACCTGTTTCTTTGGAAATTTGTGCAAGGTTTGACAAATAAAATTCAGGGCTATAAAAAATAATTTAAACTTAATTTTTTTTTGTTCTTTTATTTTAAATTACTTAAATGCGCACCACCCTATTTAGATTTTAATTTAAAAAAAAATTTAATTTAAAAAAAAATCAATAAAAAAATATTTTTCTTTAAATATTTTTGTTCACCTCCTTTTAAATTTTTTTTTTAGAAAAATTAAAAAATTTTTTTAAAAAAATAGTTTTTTATCATGCCTCCATGGATGTGGATGATATATCCTTCTTTGCTACAATCTTTAAGTTCTTGAGCAGCAACAATGATCACTCTAGTGTTTTTGAAGTCAAATTTTCCATCATTTGGAACATCTATTTTAATTTTTAATTTCATATTTTAATTTATAATTTTTAATTTTTAATTTTCATTTACTTATTTCTCTGTAAACTTTGAGTCTTTTCATTCCAATAAATTTGGTTACTTTCACCAAAAGAGGAAAGTGCCAAACGTCACGGATGTTTTGGATGTTGAGATTGGTTCTTGCTTTTATTATCTATTTTTAAAAATAATTTGATTTGACAACAATAAAATAAAAGATGTGAGCTCTGATTTCTATTGCTCATCTTTTTCATTTTTTTTTTTTTTTAAATTTATATATATGTTTAATATAAAGTATTTTGAAAGAAAGATTTAAGATATATTTTATAATCACATCAAACATTATGATTACTTATTTTATTTTCTTACTACTTTTCTTGGCAATCCATTGAAGATCAAAAAGGTGATGAAGATCAAAAATTTCAAGATATAAATCGCAAAAGTAGGCAAGAAAAACAATTTCTTTTCTATATACAACCATACCATCCCCTGCAAAGCAATAACCACTCTTGCCTATAACATATTTTAAAAATTAAGAAACCGATACTTTTCAGGAAAATCTAATATACAGCGAATTTTTGCGAGAAAGAATATCCATTCCATATTTCATCTGGTGTGAGAGCTTTTGTGTCTGACATTTTTTTTTTTTATAAGATGAAGATTAATCCCAAAGAGTAAAAAAAAAAAAAACAATCACTTTCTTATATTTTATAACAAAAAAAAAAAGTTTTCAGAAAGAAAAAAGAGGAAGGAGGCAAGGGAGGGGGGGTTGAATAAATAAATAACAAATTTTATTTTCGAAAATTATTTTGTGATGAGGGAGGTGACCTCGTAAAACACTTGCTTGACCTTCTCGATGAGGCGCTTATCTACATAAACAGAAGAAGAAGAAGTGTTGTCAAAGTTGGGGGCGATGGTGTAGAAAAGATCGATGGTATCCTCAATCAAAATGGGGAAGGCCCTCACAAGATTGATGACACAAGGCAAAGCGTCCAACAAAAAGGGGATGTTCTGAGAAACATTACTAGTGTTACGAATATGAGACAAAACGGTCTTTGAAATCTCCAAACTCTTTTCGATGGGGTATCTTTCAATGACACACGAAGCTAGTTGAATCCCGAAGAGCTGTTTGTTGAGGATGGGGAGGGAAAGCATCTCGGTGATGAAGTAGAGGCAGATGTGCATGGAGGGGATCCCGTAGACGGTCAGGGGAATCAGCGACTTGTCGTATTCCTGAAAGTGGATGATCTTGATGATGATGGGGCTCTCGATAAAAATTTGATGGATGAAAGTGCAAACCTTTGAAAAAGATCGTTTCAAAATAAATTTAAAAAATTTTGGAAGAAAAAATATCTAGATGAAACTTTTTTAGAACGTTTTAAATCAACAATTTTAAACTATAAAAATATTTTTAACAAAATAAATAAGTTTCAAAAAAAAAAAATTTTTTATCAAAATAAATAAATTTCTTTAAAATAAAACTAAAAATATAGAAAAAAAAAAGTCAAAAAAAAAACCTTTGTTCCTATCTCCTGTGCAACTCGTTTGTCTCTCTTTATAGATTGCTCGGAATCAAAATCTTGCTTGCATATTTCGAGCAACATCTGCACAATGGCGCTTTCTTGGGCGAGCATGAGAGCGTTGATTCCCTCTTGAACTTTGGGGGTGTCTTTGGAGTTTCTTACAATGGACAAATATTTGTTTTTGACAAAGGTCATGTAGATCGACAAGATTTGGAGCAGCATTTCGAACAGGGACGGGCTCCTGAAGACCACTGGATTACATCTCAACAATACGAGTGGATCTTCAATCAAATCGTTGTGGTTGTATTTCAAACTTTGTTTATTAAAAAAAAAAATGAAAAATAAAATTAAATAAAAAATATTTAAAACATTTATATTAACAAAATGGAATAATTGTTTTTGTAATTACTTTTCAATTCTGAAAAAATTTGCAGTGCTTAGTGCTAATTTCCAAGGAATAAAACAAAGCATCTTCTCCCAAATTTTGAGATACAGGTTCCTGAAACTCTCAGGAGTACTTTAAAAAATAATAATAAAAATAAGTAGAAAAAAATAAGTAAATAATAATAAAAAAAAAATGAATTAAAAAAAATAATTTTACTCTTCTTTGAACAAAACAGGAAAAATGATTTCTTGGAGAGTGTCACAATGAGAAACGAGTTTGGATGAAGGCAAATCAGAAAACTCTAACAAAAGTAAATTACATCGAGTCAAGTTGGAGACAGACTTGGAAAGCAGCTGAAAATTCTGAGAAAATTCTTGATTGTTGGAAGAAGACAAAGAAATTTGCTGGAAATCTTCTTCAACGGGAGGCAAGAGCACAGTGGACTCCAATATGAGGGAATGTTGCTCCAAAATCGACTGATAGGACCGAGGATGATCGAAAAGTTTGTGGTAGAAAAGCAAGGAGTTTTTGTGGCTCAGATCAAAGTTCTTTCCTTCTTCTTCATTGAGCAAATTGGATACTGTAAATAATTGCGCTTGTTGAGATATTAACAACGAAGTGAACTTGGGGATTAAAAAGTTGTAGCCACTATCTTTTAGTGAGTACTTTTTTTTTGTCGATTGCTTGGATTCATAGTTCTGCATGTATGTCAATAGTTGTTTTGCGTTGACGAGGTCCATGACTTTCGAAGAGTAAGGAATGAACTTGGAGGATTGGTTGGGACTGGATTTTTCTCCTTGCTTTTTTTTGGTGGGGTGCAAAAGTTCCAAATTAGTCTCGTTAAGGTACTGGTTCACTTGTAAGACATAAAAAAACATCAAGATCTATAAAAATTTAAAAAAAATTTGAAATGAAAATATAAAAAATTTTTAAACGGAAAAGATTTTACCTTGCTAATCATTGATCTACCACTCAATACTTCTTTGACCATATTCTCGTCGAATCTGTCCATTGACCAGTTGCGGTTGAAGATGCCAGACAACACAAACTCCTCTATCAGAGAAGGAAAGAGAGACTGAAGGGGTTCCTCCGCTATTTTGATTTGTTCGAACACCCAAATACCAACCTGGACCTTATTGACCATAAACACTCCTTTTTGTAACAAATTGAACATACACTTGAAAATGCTTGAGTTTATCAACTTTTGTTCGGTGACAGGAAGCAACTTTGAAATGACTTGTTCTGGAAAAAGTTCTCTCGTGATAAACTCTGATATTCTCGTAAAACTATCTCCATGCACAGAAATGGGCAGCTCGTCTAATATAGATCTCATATAATCCACGACTTTTGCACTTTCGTTCATGTGAAAGTGCACAGCTATCAAGAGAGCCTCAGAGTAGACTTCAGTTCCGTTCAAAAATTGGATGTACTCTCCTATTTTGTTCTTTGGAACCAAATCAAATAGTCCCTCGCACAACAACAGATAGCACAACCCTAATCTCAACAACCTCTTGTTGCTCTTGCTCTTTTTCAGCAAGAGGGAAATCACCGCGCTGACGTTTTCAGTATCCATTCTGAGAGCAAAGGTGCCCATCATTCCACAATAGTTTTTCAACAACGAACAAACTTTGACGGTTTTTTCAGATTCCTAAAAGGGATGATTAGAAAAAAGTTTAACATTTAAAAATTATTATTAAATAATAATTATTACATAATTATTCATCATAGTGAGGATCTTCTTCCTGATCAAAAATGCAGGTGATCCTTCCTTGAGTTGGTTCTCCTTCATGTAATCCTTCATCCAAGAATCGTAATAAAAAGGGTTGATGCTGAGAAGGAAAGAGTTTTCATCTTTGATGTGATTCAAAGTTAATTCCAACACAAAGGCGGGAAGTATTTTGTTTTTTACCAGTATTGCTCTTGTTGTGGTCGCACAAAAAAAAGACAATTTGCTGAGGCTCTCAAGGACAACTTTGCATGCATTAGGAGATTTGTTTTGGATGATAAATTCTGTCATATCTTGGCATGTTTGTTTGAACGAATGTGGTTTGTTTTTTACATAAGATACCACCAAATCAGGGCCATTGGGTGTTACCAATAGATATTCAAATATTATTTTAATTGATGTTTTTGTGTGATTGGAGAATTTGTCGATCACTATTGGGAAGATAAATGCCAAATCATACATATATACCTGACTGTCTAACAGGAATGATGATGGTCTCTGATTTTTTTGTTTTTCAAATGTATTTACAAGTTTAAATAAATCCGAGCAGAATATTCTATTGAGAGTGTTAAAAGATTGTTAATAAATTGATTTGGGAGTTAAATGAATTTATTTTTTGTTTGTGAACTCACATCATCTTCTCTTTTAAATCATTTGTAGATTCATAGGTGGATTGTGTTTGTACATTTTGATCTATTTGATTTGTAATATCTTTTGATTGTTGAAATATTTCATCAAATGGCAGATTAATGTATGTAATAATTTCTTGTTCTCTTTCAGATTGTATCAGTTCGAATATATCATCGTTTTTTATATTCAAATATACTTTTGTCAAATAAACCAAATAGGGATGTATATCTTCGCTATCAAACAGTTTCAATTCTTCCCATATGCCATTATAAATTAATTCAAAAATGGGATGCATATTCTGCATTTTTTTTTATTTTTATTTTAAAATTGGAAAGAAAAATATTAAGATAATTCAATAGTTGCTAAAATATAAAATTTATTATTTTTTTTCTTTTCTCATTGATGATCAAAATTAAAAAGTCCACCATACAACATTTCCATCCAAACCACTTGTGGTGAATTTTTTAGGTTCAGTTTTAACAATCCAAGAAATAGTATTTTGATGTTTAGTATCAAGAGAGGTCTCAATTGGTCCAGAAGAACCCTTGTTATCCATGGTTTTCCACATGGAAGCAATATTTCCACCCTTTTGTTGACCAGTGGTCTTAACATCCAATGATTTTTCTTTTTTCCATCCCCCAGTGTTGGAAAAAAGGTAAGGTTCACAGTTATAACCGACTGCAACTACTTGGGTTTCAGTTGGGAAGATGAGTCTGGTGAGAGGGAGAACATCAAGTTTGAGTACCTCCAATTTTCCAGTGGTAAGATCTGCAACAGAGAAAGAGGAATCTTGTCCAACAAATGCAACCAAATTTCCAGAAGGAGAAAATTCTACATCCTTAACCCATGAGTTGCAGTTAAATTCTGCAAGAACAGTTCCAAATTTTTCCAAATTTTCAGATGGCAAACTTCCTGGTGCAGTGACCCCCTTTTTGTCAACTCCCTTGGTCCATGCAGAAATGACACGGCATTTATAATCAGAGGAAGCAGTTGCTACCAAAACGTTGTTTGGATGCCATTTAACAGAAAGGATTGTACTTCTGTGTTCTTTAATATGTTTGGATACCCACCAATCGTTAGATTCTTCGAAATAGCAGATGGATACAACTTTAGCACCAGTTCCTACTGCAAATTTATCCTCTATATATTTTTGTAATAAATTTTTTTAATTTAATGAGAGTGATTTACAAATATATATAAATTTTAGTTTAATATATACAGGAAGAAAAAAATTTTTCTTAAAGTTTAATGTTTATTAATTTTTACCATTTGGAGACCATACAACATTGGTTGCACAACGATTGAGACGAAGAATTACGAGTGTTGGCTTCCATTTATTATTTTCTAAAGTCCATACATAAGCATTTCTGTCTTGGGAGCAAGATAAGAGACGATTATGCTTTTTTCCCCAATCGAGCCCAGTAACAATTTGGGTATGCTAGAAATAGAAATTTTTATATTATTTTATTTCAAAATTTATGATAATATCATGAATATATATTTTTACTTCATCAAGAGTATGTTCCAATTCCCAATCATTTCCCTTTTTGGAATAGATGAGGATGGTGTTATCATTTGGGCAGAGTGCAATTTCTATTTGAAAGTAAAAAAAAAAAATATATATAAAATTTTTTGAATATAAATTTTTTATTTTACTTGATTTATCTGCATTCCATGCATGGCAACTAATTGTTTCAGCAAATCTATAAATTTCAGTACTCATTGGTTAAAAGAATAAGATTTTTTTTTTTTATAAATTTTATTTATATTTTTTTGAAAGTATTAATTTTTTTTCTCTGTTTAATTATTCAACCAAAAAGATGTTGAAAAGAACATCTCTTCAAATAGATAACAAATATTCTTGAAGATCATAAAGCAAAATAAAAATAAAATGGATAGATTTCAAGAAAAATGAACCTTTGATTTAAATTAATTAATCAAAAAAAATTTAATCAATGATTTCCAATGAAAATTTTGTTATTGAAGATTGGATAGATTTTGAATATGCAGGAGAATTAATGAAACAAGTAAATCAAAAATCAAATTTTATCCTTTTCCTTATATTTCGATTATTTTGTTAAAAGGGTAGGGAGATAGAGTATAGGAAATATAAAGTAATTAAAAATTTGAATAAAAAGGACATATAAGGAAGAATTGGAAGAAGAGATGGTTTGTTTTAAAGAATGGTGAGTATAGAAAAAAGCTTAGTTTAACAATTAATCAATTTTTTTGAAAAATCTTAAGATCAACTGGCGTATTTCAGGAATAAAACAGTAGTTATCAAAAAAAAAAAAATGAAACAAAAGAGTTACTCAATATAATTTAAATTTATATCATTGATTTGATAATAAAAATTATAATAAAAAAAAATTCAAAAAAATATAAAGGATACAAGACCGATAAAAGTGATATCTTTATTTGGAGCAACAGTGAAGAAAATAGAAGAATTCCCAACACAAAAATACTGCTTTGGGATAATGGGAATCTCAGTGATCTACTTTCTGAACGCGAAGGATCAAGAAGAGATGGAAGCGTGGATGGAAAAACTAAAAATCAATATGCAAAACTGCATCGGCAAATCAGGCAACATGATCCACAAAATGCACATTGGTTTTGACGGAGAATCGGGAAAATTAACAGGAATTCCGAAAGAATGGGAGCTGAAGATAGAGGGGATAGACGTGCAGAAGGAGGAACTTACCAGAAACTCTACCAAGATTATCAACGTCATGAAGTTTGAGGACACCGAGGACGATTTGGATGTTCAGTTTGATCGAAAATTGACGATGAGGAGACAAGAGAAACATCCTAATTTAGGTAAAAAATAAATAAATTTTGTTTCAAAAACTTTTTGCAAATTAATCTTTAAAAATATTCAAAATCCATTAAAAATTTTTCATTTTGTCAGTTTTAAAGTTTTTTAAAAAGTGTTCCAAAAGAATTTTAAAAACATTACATTTTTTTCAACTTACAGAATCCATGTGCAACAAAGAAGATCCCACACTCCTCTTCGAGAAACTCAAAAAAATCGGCAAAGGTTCCTTCGGCACCGTCTTCATGGCAGTCAACAAAAACACCAAAGAGAAAGTGGCAATCAAAAGAATGGAGATATCTCCCAAAGACAAGCCTCACCTCGAATCCGAGTTATTTTTGCAGCAGAAAAGCTCACATCCCAACATCGTCCCCATTTTGGGCTCTTACATTAAGAACACTGAGGTGTGGGTTGTTTTGGAGCTTTTAGAGGGGGGCGCTTTGACGGAGGTTCTTTACAACTTGCAGCTTCATGAGGATGAGATGGCTTATGTTTGCAATGAGACCATCAAGGCTCTTTCTTTTTTGCATGCCCACAATCGGATTCATCGTGACATTAAAAGTGACAATGTAAAAAAGAATTCCAAAAAAATAAAAAGTAAATTTCTAAATAAATTTTAATCTAGATCCTTCTTGGTTTGAATGGGGAAATTAAATTGGCTGATTTCGGTCTGGCTGTGCAATTGCATGTTGAGTAAGTTTTTTTTAATATTGCTTTTTAGTTTTTTTTTACAGAAATAAATCAGAAAGCAAAGGAGGCAAACAACACTTGGAACTCCATATTGGATGGCTCCAGAAATCATCAACGGAGAAGAATATGATGATAGGGTTGATGTATGGAGTTTGGGTATCATGACCATCGAAATGATAGAGAAGAATCCTCCTTATTCCGAAGTATCCAGAACAAAAGCCCTCTATTTAATTGTCACAAATGGAATAAATTTAGAGAAAATCAATTCTCAACAACATTTATCGGAACACATCAAAGATTTCCTCAAAAAATGTGTCACCTTTGATTATCATACCCGACCAACCATCTTTGATCTTCAAAATCACGAATTCCTTAAAAAAAAATGCACCAAAGAATTGTGGATAAATCAAGTGGTGGAAATTATGATAGAAAATAGTTCATGTTCTATACTATAGTTCTATACTATAATAATACTCAATGTCTCACTAAAATCTTTATTTATTTATGATTGTACAAAAGAATGGTCAATAAACTTTTAAATGATCAATAGAAATTGATATTATATCAAAAATTATCACTCCAAATAGTTATTTATTTGTTATTTGCAGAAAGAAGATATAATTTAAAGGATAATATAAAGATAATTTAATATTTGTATTTTCTGGTTTCAGAAGCTCCAAATAGAGAGATTCTGATCTCAGGAAGCAAACCTTCATAAGCGAGAAGAAGTCTTTGGTCGAGGGTATTATCACATTTAATTCTTCCTTGATAACCAACAACGATGAGACCACCAGAGCAATAGTTATTAGGATCTTGTTCAGATTTAGGAGGAAGAAGAAAGTGTTTCTTATCAATTTTAGCATCTAATTCCTTTGAAGATCTTTTTTTATATTCTTCGATGGAATCTTGCAAGATTTGTTCAACTATCTCGAGATCTACTTGACGAACACGTACTTCTACTTGAGGTTCACTGAGGGTCAAAAATGCTTGAGTGAGGAGAGATTGGAGGAGGGTTTTGTATGATGGATCTTTAGGAGTTCCAATTTGTGCTAATTTTTCGGTTGCATCTTTCATAATATCTTCAATAATTTTTTCTTTTTCTTTGAGAATTTCGAGACGGGATGCATTCAAAGCATGGGAGTAAGAACTATTTTTTTGGAAAAACAATCAAAATGGAAATTTTTTTTAAAGGATTCAATATGTTATTTTTTTATCGTTAAATGATAGATATTAATATCAAATTATATTTTTTATTGGAGTATAAAATTTTTATATCTTTCCAAATAAAAATTTTTTTTTTTGAGTGTTACATTTTCTTTTTTCTTGAAATAGCTTCTTTTTTCTTTTCAAATTCTCTTTCAATATGTTTGGTTGCCTCTCTGATACTATCGATTTTTTCTTTGGTAAATTGTTCTTTTGCTCTGTGCAAGATCTCACTTGCCTTTTCATTAGCCTCTCTAATGATAAAGTTACACATGTGTTTAAGTTGTTTATTAACTTGATCATTGCTGGTAAAGCTTGTATTGGTAGTCCTAATTTTTAAATTATAAATAAAAATATATTTGATTCATATTGATTTAAAAAAAATATATATATATATATATTTATAAAGAGTATTTTTTTTTTGATTATATATTTGTTTACATCTTCTCCTTGATTTTTTTTATTTTATTTTTATTTTTTATTTTATAATAAATCTTTTTTTTTTATTATTCTCATTGATTTTTCCATGGAACATTTTTTAATTGAAGACAAATTTTTATTTGAAAAAAGACAATTAAAAAAAAAAAGGGGTTGAAAATCGATAAAGGAATAAAATCTCAAACATTTCAATTCAAATAACAGTTAAACAATTATCTTTTTGGTTATATGAAAAACAACGAAATAGATATCGAGCATGATCTATCATATATAGATTGTTTACCCAATGTGGTATTGATATATATCTTTTCCTTTTTGAAGATGAAGGATCTATCGGCAGCAGCCAAGGTGAATAAAAAATGGATGTCTCTATTCAAGAGGGATGAGCTATGGAGGCTGCATCTCGCATCGGGCTTCCTTCATAAGGAATTGAGACATTTGCTTTTGATAGATAGGATAAATGTGAAGGAGATAGAAGAGGGAAAGATTATGGATCTCTTCAAAACTATTTATTCTGTACAAGGAGATACATTGGATAATCTCGATTCACAAGACATATATATAAACATACAAAATGCAAATGCAAACGAAGTTTTGATGGGTAAATTATATCTCATAAATTATAATCACTCAAATATTTAACTCAAACCTTTAAATATATTTATAAATCACCATATATCTGAAATTTTTCATTCAATAATGGCTAAAATGTTTTTCACAAAATGTAAACCAATCAAGACAAATTCAAAGAAATGTTGATGAATGGAAAAATCTTTCCAATGGGATCTGTGAAAACTGATAAAGGGATAAAATTTAAGGCATTGTACAAAATGAAAGAGTAAAAAAAAAACTTCCACAAATTAATGTTTACTTTTAATTTTTTTTTTTGTAGATTCACCATACACATTTATTTCACCTCTCTTGGAGTGAAGCTATCCCATGTGAATGGGTATTTGTATTACCCATATTTCTCCATTGTTTTGTTAAAAGATTCCACAGATGACAATAGTGTTGTTATCGACAGCGTAACATATTTTTGAACAAATTTGTTTGATTTTTAAAAACATTTTTTTTAAAGGCGCAAAGACACGAGGGATTGCCAAAATATCTCCTTTGTGTAGAAGACAAGTATGCAGAGATGAACGTAGAAAACTATGAAGAGAATCTAAAGTCTTTCACGTTAGAAAACGAAGAAGAGTTCAGAGATCTGGACTTCGAACAAATCAAAATGGATAACGGAAACGATAATGAAAATGAAATTCTCCAAGAAAATTTATTGTCCAACTGGAACATATTTGAAATAGATGTAGAGGAAGAATCTAAGAAGAAACTACTTTTAAAAGTGGACAAAGTAATAGAGACTAACTGGGAGCCTCACAATCTTATCAATTCTTTCACTTTTATAATACAAGACTCAATTGAGAAGCACAAAAAGTTGGTTCCAAAGAGGTTGGCCAAGGAAGAGCGTAATCACAAGAAAATCAGTATATTGAAAGAACTTCCCAAGTACAAAAAAAAAAAGAGAAACATTCATTTTGGAATTTATTCTAAATATTTAAAACCTTTTTTATTTCAAAAAAAAACTAGGACTCAATGTAGAAGGGTTTGTTTTTCTTTTTCTGTTTGTTTTGGAACTTTATTTGGGTAATTTTTATTTAAACATTTTTCTTTTTTGATTTTTTTAAATTTAATTTAACAAGAATGTTATGGCTTCCATTAGCCTATATTTTTTGTTTGTTTGCAAGTTGGCCTTTTTCCGTGTACACTACCTACAGAATCTTGTACCAGAGCAATCGTAGCACCTTTAAGAAAATTGTATTGACTTTCCCTTATTTTCTGTTGCTCATGTTGTCACTGGTAAATTGGTTGGTTCTTGGAAGTAAATAAAACTTTTTTTTTTTTTTTGTTTTTTTGATATTATTTTTTTTAATAGTGATCATATTCTTTTTTGGAAGCTTCTGTTTCTCTAGGTCCCTGGTGTACAACGAGGGATTGGTGGGGTTCGTCAAAATACTAAAGTTCATCATCTCTCCTTACCCCTACCATGTCAGCACCCCTCTTGTTAAGTCTCTTTCTTATTTGCTCTTGTGGTCTTGCATGAGGCATTGATTGGAAGAAGTTACATTTAATATATTTTGTTTAAAAAAAGTTTGCATGGACCCAATAAATTTCTTGTAAAATTAAAAGTTTTGTAATTTTCAAAACGATCAATAATTTTTTCACTTTCTTATGTCAACATTCAGATACTGGTTATTCTTGCAATAGAAAAATTCTGTGCAAGTCTTTTCTCACTTATTGTAAATAAGGAAAGTTTTTATTATACTAAATTTTAACGAGAGAAATCATTTTCTGATTGAGAATTTGGCAATCATGAATTCATGATGATCTTTCAAAATTTGACATTTTTGTTGCATGATGATAAAAATATAAAAAAAAATAGCTCTTTTAATTTGATTTTGAATGGAGATTATTAGCAAACCATTAAAGCTCAATTTTGATAATTCTGTCATCAAAAATCTTCCCATCGATCCCATCAAAGAGAATTATGTAAGGAAAGTCAAGGGATCATGTTTCTCACTAGTTAATACAACTCCAGTAAAAGATCCAGTGATGGTGGTAAAAGATATCTTCTTGGATAAAAAAAAATAAATTTTTTTTTTGCCTAAATTTACCCTTCTTATAATTTTTTATTTCACATCATTGCAATTATTTATACATACCAGTCTTATTATCCAGAGGTATTGGAATTGTTGGATATCTCAGAGGAAGAAGCGAAATCCAATTTGCAAGAATTGGCTGAATGTTTATGTGGGAACAAGAAATTTGAAGGAGGAGAATCTGCAGCGCATTGTTATTGGTAAAAAGAAAAGAAAAAAAGAAATTTACAACGAAAAATCCAAAAATAATTTTTTTTAAAAATCCAAAATAAATTATAAATAAAAAAATAATTGGATCAATCTTTGGTTATTGTTTTAATTTTTTTAAAAGTGGACATCAATTCGGATATTTCTCGGGTCAATTAGGAGATGGAAGGTAAAAAAAAGATTTAAAGTTACGACTTTAAAGATGAACAAAGTATTTTTAATTAAAAGAAAACTTTTATTTTTATTTTATTTTGATTTGATTTTATATCATTTTTCATTTTATTTTTATTTTATTATTTGATTTCATTTTTATTTCATATGTTTTTTAAAGGGCAATTTATCTCGGTGAAGTGCTCAACAAAAAAGGAGAAAGATGGGAAATACAGTTGAAAGGAGCAGGGAAAACACCTTACTCCAGAGGAGCAGATGGAAGAGCAGTTTTGCGCTCCTCTATTCGTGAATTCCTTTGCTCTGAGGCCATGTATGCTTTGGGAATTCCCACCACCAGAGCTGGTGTAACCTTTTTTTTAAAAAATTCTATTAACAATTTTACATTTCAATTTTTTTTGTTTTTTTTTTTTGTTTTTTATTTGAATGACTATTAATTTTTTTCAATTACCCTTTTTTTATTTGCCCAAAACTGTTTCAATTATTTCTTTTCAATAATTATAAATTTAAAAACTAGTAATCCTCATTTTAAAATAATATTTTAAACATTTTTATCATTTCGATTTTTCAAATTTCTATTTTTATTAATAACAAAATTGCGACAAAATTATAAGAAATTTTTTTTTTAATTTGAAAATTTCATTATTTTTTATTTTTTATTTTTTAAAAAAAGACATTGGTGAATTCAGAGACATACTGCTCGAGAGATCCACTTTACCAAGGCAAAGAAATCGAAGAGAACTGCGCCATCGTCTCGAGGATAGCCCCTTCTTTCATCCGCTTCGGAAGTTTCGAGATCTTCAAAGGAGAAGATCCGCTCACCAAAGAAACTGGTTCTTCTTATGGTAAATTTCAATTGAAAAACTTTTTTGATAATAAAAAAAAAATATTTTCAAATTAAATTCTTACAGGATTGGAGAAAGAATTGTTGCCAAAGATGTTGAGTAAACTTTATATTTTTTTATATTTCTTGATAAACTATTTTTTTGTTGAAATTTTTGCATTTATTCATTAAATTATTTATTTATTCTTCATTTTTTTATTTTTTTGTTTCATTTTATTTTTTATTTTATTTTATTCATTATTTATTTTTTAATATTTTTTATTTTTGATTATTAATTATTTGTATTTTGATTTTTTATTTTTTATTTTTTATTTTTTATTTTTTGTTTCATTTTATTTTTTATTTTATTTTATTAATTATTTGTATTTTTATTTTTGATTTTTTATTTTTTATTTTTTATTTTTTATTTTTATTTTTTATTTTTTTATTTTTTATTTTTTATTTTTTTATTTTTTATTTTTTTATTTTTTATTTTTATTTTTTGTTTTTTTTTTTGGTTTTTTTTTGTTAATTTAATCATCAATTTTTCTTTTATTTTCAAAGACTACTTGATAGACCACCATTTCAAAGAGTTTTCAGAAGAGAAGGATGATGTAAAGAGGTACTCCCTCTTCTACGAGGAGGTGGTGAAGAGAACAGCCATCATGGTGGCCAAGTGGCAATGCGTCGGATTCTGCCATGGGGTCTTGAACACTGACAACATGAGCATTTTGGGGTTGACCATTGATTATGGTCCTTTTGGCTTCATGGATGAGTTTGACAGAGATTTCATTTGTAAAAAAAAAAAATTATTTTGTTTTTTTTTTATTAATTTTTCCGCATTAATTTTTAAATTTTAAAAAATTTTAAAAAATTTATATTTGATATTTTTTTTATTTTTTTTCAAAAAAAAATATTCCATAAAAGGCAATGGAAGCGACCATGGAGGAAGATATTCTTACCAAAACCAGCCTAAAATGGTCAAATGGAACCTTGAGAAACTTGCAGAAGCCCTGAACGTAATAATTAAAAATTAAAAAGACCATTCACAAAATATTTTAAAAAAATTCAGTACTGTTTGCCTAGTGACATCTCCAAAAAAATTTTGGAAGAGAAGTATGATCTCCATTTCAATGAAGAATATAACAGCAAAAGTTGATTTTTTTTTATTTTTATTTTTATTTTTAATTTTAATTTTAATTTTAATTTTTAACAGTGCACAAAAAAATTGGTCTGTTCAACACTAAAGAGGAGGGAGATGTGAAGCTCGTGGAGACTTTCTTCGACACTCTACAGGCTACTTCCTGCGACATGACCAACTCTTTCCGCCTTTTGAACAAAGTATAATTTATTATTTTTTTATTTCATTGTATTTTTTTTTTATAATTTATTATTTTTTTTATTTCATTTTATATTTTTTAATTTTTTAATTTTTTATTTTTTTATTTTTTTTTCCTATTATTTTATTTTTTATTAAAATTTTTTAGATATTCTTGGAAGAAAAAGACGGGAAAGTGGTTGTTAATTTCGAAGAGGCATTTAAAGAAATTCTTCTCCAAACCAACAACCTCGAACACTTGCTCACCAAGTACACTCCCAACATGCCTCAGAAAAACCTCTTAAAAGTTTATGAGTTTGATCAAAGTAATCCCGGAATGTTGGAACAAGTAAAAGAATTTTTAAATTTTTTTTTTTTTTAACATTTTCAACAAAAATTTTTTATTTAGATGGGATCACAAGGAGAAAGGTTGTTGACAGAACTTCGCAAGTTCAAAAAGTTCATCAACTTCAAGGATCTTACTGAAGAAACCCTACTCAACAAAAACACCCTCCTTTGGAAAGAGTGGCTTTTGACTTATAGCGAGAGAATTCTCAGGGATTTTGCTGGATTTGAAGACATTAAAGATATCAAATCATTTAATGAGAAAAGAATCAAAATTCTCAATGAGAACAACCCCAGATTTGTCCTTAGAAACTACATTGCAGAGAAGTCTATCAGATTAGCCAAGAAAGGAAAAGTAATTTTCCAAAATTTTAATAATTTTTTTCATTTTTTTTCTTTTTATAAAGTATGAAGAAGTAAATCGTTTGAGAGATTTGTTCCGTATACCATTTACTGAAGACGAGAAGTACAAGGAATATGAATCCAAGCCTCCTGACTGGGCCAAGGATTTGTGTGTTACATGTTCTTCTTAAAAAAAAATTCAAATTAAGAAACAGATTCAAAAGATCTTGAAATAAATAATTTTAATTTTTTCATTTTATTTATTTTGAGGGGTTTTTGATTTATTTTTCTTTTTGGCTTTGTTATTGTTGTTGTTTTTCTTTCTCTTTTTGTTTTTGGTAGGAGTGAGATTCTTGGGCAAATCATTGGAAGAGAGAGTTTGATTGTTCTCGATATCGGTATTATTTTGTGGAAGGGTGGTCATTGTCTTTGGAGTAGGTTTAGTAACAACCAAAGGTCTTTCAAAATCTTTAAAACTAAAAGGAGGAACCTCGACCTTTGAAATGAATTGCACCAAAAGTTTACGACGAATAGGCTGAGAGTCATCAACAGAGATGGAAACAATCACTTTATCGAAAACGGAAAAGGAGATTTTTTCTTTGGAAAAAGGATGCGAGTAATAAAGGGTGTTGGTTTCACCCTCATAGTCAAGATTGTTTTGAGAATCAGTAGGAAGCAACACAGTGGTCTCAAAACCGTAATTGGGTACAAGAACAGAGAAACCGTTGGAACCGACCTTGGTGACATAAGCCTCTTGTTGGATTTGCTTCTTTTGGAAAAAATACAAAGTGTAAAGAGAAACAGAACTTCTGCCAGCCATCTGAGCCATCCTGTGTCTATGGTTGATCACGTTACAGATTCTCTGCACGTCACGAGACTCGATGTTAGGAGGAGGAGCAGCATTGATACAAGAAGCCAACTGTCTGTGAACAATGACATCAGCGTAACGACGAATGGGAGAAGTGAAATGGGTGTAAATGTCCGCAGCGAGACCGAAATGGTTGAATTGCTCGAATATTTTTGAACCAGATGAAAAGTATTTGGCGGGTAACATACAACGAGTGGTGAGAATACGCAGCAATGTGTTGAAGTATGGCTGGTGAGGATGGATACATTGATCGAGCGCTTGTTGGAGCTCGAGCGAGGTCTCGAACTTGAGTTCGAAGCCTAGTTTGCTGAGGGAACGTTGCAACATGTCGAAACTTTGGGGCAAAGGGGCCATGTGACTTCTCAAGATCGCAGAGGAAGGGTAGGCCGTGTAGATTTTCTTTGCGACGGTAACGTTGGCCAACAACATGAACTCTTCAACAAGGGAGTTGGTGTCGGTTGTTTCATAAAGCTCCATTTCGATGGGATCTTCTTTTTGAGGTTCGTTGACTTGTTGCTCTTCCTCTTCCTCTTCTTTTTTATCGACAACTTGTCCCTCATTCTCTTTTTGGCGCTCCAACTCCCATTTTCTGTCTCTGTTGGTTTTGAATCTGACGGCAGGAGAGGAAAGGGTGAGAGCACCACTGTCCATTCTTCTTTTCTTTAGAATTTTGGAGAGGTCGTTGAGAATTCTGAGAGAAATGGTGATGGGATCGTTCATCGAAGGATTGTTGATTTGAGCTTGTGCTTCTTTGTAAGTGAAGGCTCTCTTGGACAAAATGATCGACTTGAAAAACTCGACATCCACTATCTCGGCCTCAGGTGTCAAAGTCCAAACAACACTGAACGCAAATCTCTCCACCTTCTCCCTCAAAGAACACAAGTTGGTTCCGAGGAGAGAAGGCAACATGTCGATACGTTTGTTGACGAGATAACAAGTGACACCTCTGTTGGAAGCTTCCAAATCAAGAGGGGATCCCTCCTTTACGAAATGAGAGACATCAGCAATGTGCACACCCACCTGGAAATTTCCGTTTTCGAGTTTGATGGCATGCAAAGCGTCGTCTATATCTGTACAACCAGGAGGATCAATAGAGACGATGTTCACCTTGGTCAAGTCTCTTCTCATCTTCCTGTCCTCCTCTGTTATCTTCCAGTTCTCGCCCGAACTAGGGAGACACTCCAACACTTGTTTGGAGAAGGCCTGGTTTCTCACCCCATACTGTATCTCGATAGTCTCTGTCTCAGTCAGTGCCTCATGCAACTTTCCACTAAGAAATCTGACAAAGTGTCCAGTAGGATAGACAGCATCTCTCGACCAATGATCCACTGTAACCATAATTCTCCTCTCTTCAAGTTCGCTTTTGTTGTTGTACTTTATTTTGACCAATGGAACTCTAACTTCTATTGGCATGATCAAAACTTCTCCCTCCTTTAACTCCTCCTTTTGCTTCTCTGTTAGTCTATCCTCGCTGATCATCGTACCACAGTAGTTCTTCTCTTGTCTCTGCAACACTGCCACCACTCTTCCTGTAGGCCTCTTCTCAGATTTGGGTTCTTCACTCTTTTTGTTTTCGATTTTATTGTTATTGTTTGATTCGTTTCCTGTATCTGTGATGATTTCAGAGAAAGGAACCGACCATTTATCTTCTGTGAACATTTCTATTGCCACCATATCCGAATCAAGACATCTATTCAGATCTTTTCCCTGCACCAAGATTCCTTGTTTATAATCCTCGTGATTTGCTTTTCCTTCGTTGACATTATCTGAATTTATATACAATCTGCATTTCAATAATTCTCCCTCCCTTATTTTCTCTTTTACTATTTTTTCATTATAGTGTTCCTCAAATATTATTTTTTTCTCATCTATTTCTTCTTTTAAATTTTTTTGTGATAATAGATTAAACAATGATGGATCTGAATAGGTCTTTATGAATTCCATTATTGATACTGCCTTCAAATCCTTATCCAATGCGATCGATTTATTGGTGAAATCGTTTGTGAGGAGAATTATTTCGACCATCCCCTTCAAATGTTCCTTATACCACAATCCAGATGCTCTTATCGCTCTATCATTTCTATCATTGGAATTTTCTCCTTTCAATCTCTCAGTATATGTTTCTCTGTGGAATTCATTGCTAAAAACATAGAATCTCCTTTCCTTTTGATCTATTAGATCTCTCAATTGGTTGTATAGATGAAAGTTTCTCGCTTTAATTTCATCCAATACTGTTTGGAGAATTATCACATCCTTTATCTTTGAATGCAACAATAAATCCATCTGATGCAAGACTATATTTGTATCCAATATCAAATAAGATTCTGCTTTGTTGGATAATATCTTCTTGCTGTTTGTATATTGATTGCATTTTTGGCATTTCATCGATCCACATGATATATCATCCCTCAAATAATGTTCTCTCACTATCAATCTTGTTCCACCGACATTACTCTTTTTGAAAAATTGGATATTTTTCTTCATTTTTTTTTATTTTATTTTCAAAAATTTATCAAAAAAAATGCAAAAATGAGATAATTATCATTCAATCAAATTGGACAATCTCAGATATTAATGGCAATGAAACAATAGATCTATTTATCCTCAAAATCGCTCAACGAATCATAAGATTCAAATTAAATATTAAATAAATAAAAAAAATTGTTTTTTCTTTTTTTTAATCATTCTATTCTTTGCAATGTCCGAACAAAAAGAAAATTTTTTCGTCAATTTATCCAAAGAAACTTTGGCTGGGTAATCAAATACATATTCCATGATATTTTGAATGATTTAAAATATATTTTTAATAACAAGATCCTTTGCGGGGATTGCACAGGCCTTATCAGGGCATCCTTTCGATACTGTCAAAGTCAGATTACAAACCACAAATCAATATACAGGAATGATAGATGCATTTAAAAAGATCATAACTCAAGAAGGGGTAATTGAATCAAAAAATAATTATATTCATCCAAAGATAATAAAAATTTCAACACAATTAGACATTTGGTTTGATTTATTTTTGAATAATGGATTTTCAATTTTTTAAATCTTTTAACCAACAAAGCAATCTACAAGGGTATTCAATCTCCATTGGTAAAAGAATTTTCTGAAAAATTATATATATTTATTTATTTTTTCTTCAAATATATATATTAGGCTGGAGTGAGTTTGATGAATGCCACCTTATTCACATCATACAGTCTTGCAAAGAAAATATATTCATCTGATGTAATAAAAAAAATTTATTTTTCATTTTTTCTCAACGAAATTGAATTCATCCATAATCTAGCCAAAGAAACAACTAAAGATCTCTGAATATTTGTAATAATTTTAAAATGAGACCATGTCCGATAAATTTTAACAATTTGATTTTAATTTAGCATAACGGGTGGTATGGCAGGTCTTGCAATAGCATTTGTTGAGGGACCTACAGATTTCTTGAAATGTCAATTGCAAGTGCAATATGGAAAATACAACGGATTTTTCAACTGCGCCTCCACGATACTCAGAGAAAGAGGACCAACAGGAGTATTCCAAGGATTGGGAGCAACAATAACAAGAAATATACCTGCCAATGCTGTTTATTTCGGATTTTATGAATATTTCCGTATGTTGCAATTAGGACCTAACCAGAGCTTGGATCAATTGGCATGGTACAACATACTCTTTGCAGGAGGTATGGGTGGAGTGATGTATTGGCTTTTGACCTACCCCGCTGATATTGTAAAAAGCACCATGCAAGCCGATCTTCCTGGGAACAGAGAGTATCCAAATATGTTGACCACCTACTCCAAGATCTATCAAAAGTATGGTATCAAAGGTTTTTTCAGAGGATTTACCCCTTGTATGACCAGATCTCTTCCTGTCAACGCCATCACTTTCTTGGCTTATGAGTATGCAAGATCTTTCTTGTAAAAAAAAAAAAAAAGAAAATCTATTTTCCCTTATCTTTTTCAACCTCACAACAACTTCAATAAATGAATTTTTTATTTAATGAAAATCTTTAATGATAAATGTATCATGTAATTGATCTATTTTCTCAACCATATCTTTTTTTTTGTATAAAATTTGATTATTCATTTGAACGGGAATTCTCCTCTTTATAATCATAACATCTCAGATAGTTTTATCAATTTTTTTATTTTATTAGTTTTGTCAATTTTATTTTTCATTATCTTGATGTATGCTTTTATTTTTAAGAGAGTGGGATCTTTCTTTTAAACTAAATTCACCAAATTTTCTTGATTTTTAGAAATTAGCGAATTTTAAAATTCATAAGAATAATAATTTCTTAATATTTTTTTTTTATATTTTTTCAAATAAAAAAAAAATAAAGGGAATATATATCATTGAAAAAATGAACAGAAAGAGCATTCAGCTATTTATTTGCGTATTTGCATTATTATTTTTTGCATGTCATGGTCAAGAATGTCAATACATATCAAAAGGATATGAGTATAAAAGTTTGATCCAATTAAAAGTCACGTAAAAAAAAAAAACAATAAAATTTTATATTTTTTATAAATGAAATATAAATTTTTCTCAATTCTCGATTACCTCCAATATAGAAATGCAAACAATCCTCAAAATTATTATAATGGAGTAAATTCTGCATCTCCTCAACCATATACATTGTATGCAAATGTATGTGGAAATGCAGGTAAATTTTTTTTTATACGTAATTATACAAAAATTGAATGCTCAATAATAATTTTCTTATAAATTTACAGTAAAATTCGATTATTTATTAATACAGTTACAAATAAAATTTTTTTTTTTTTATCATTATTATTAGACATTGGATGTGAACCAACATCTGCAGCATGCCAAGAGACACAAGGAGGAGATTATTATGGATGTGGATTATTGAATAATCAAACATTCTCCACATATATCAATCCTGCAACCACTAAAGAAGAACCAAATAAAGGAGTATATATCACTTATTATGGAGGAGAAAAATGTACATTGGCAAACAAAGTGATAGAAAGACAAACTACCATCATATTAACTTGCGATTCCTCTGTCAAAACATTTTCTACCCCTGTTGTATCCGAACCTACCCCATGTCACTATCAAATCGCTTTTTCTTCTCAACATGCATGTCCTGATGGAAAATTGGGTGGCATCGATGGTGGTTGGATTTTTGTTATTATCGTCCTTGTTGGTCTTGCTCTTTATTTTATTATCGGTATCATCATCAAGATCGTTGTCTACAAAGCTTCTGGCAAGGATATCCTTCCTAACGCTGATTTTTGGACAGAATTACCTTCTTTGATCAAGGATGGTTTCGTTTTCTTGTTTGATAAGATCACTTGCAGAGGTAACTCTTATAAGCAAGTATAAGAGGGAGAGTCTTTTTTATATTCTCTTTATATTATTTTGAAAAAATTAAAATTATTTGAAAAAAATTTGGAGAAAATTTGCAAATATAAAAGTGATATATTTTATAGTTCAATGTGCGACAAAAAATATAATTATAATCCACTTTTATTAACTATTTTTTGAAATGAGTTTATTTAAATAACAAAATTAATGTTGACTCCGGTGAAGCTATCTCCTTGATCATCGTCCAGATACCCCACCGAATCCAGATTTATGATATCATTGGTTTTTTTGATGGAGTAGATCATCTTGAAAAGCTTCTCTTCTTCAATAAGCTGAGGTTTATCCTTCAAGTAATGCAAAATGTGTATGTCTTTGAACTGTAAAAGATCATCTTGTGTGATTTTCAAAATGGCAACGATAGAACGAATAATGAAAGAGTAACCCTCTTGAAAAAAGTTATCCCAAATGCGGAAAACAGTGTCCAATGGAAACTCTTTCGCAAAAAAAACTTGTGTCCACTCCAAAGCAAACATTTCATAGGGTATTTGAAGCTTTATGAACAACTCGTGAACTTTAGGGAGTTCCCTCTTCAAAATGGACTTAATGGTGCTGAAAGTCTTGTTACGGTGTTCCTCACTCACAAAAATATTGACCAAGTTGAATTTGTCAACCAAACAAACCATACACCAAAAGGCACATTCCTCTTCCATCACCAAAAGTAAAATTGCAGATATAAAATTCAGACTAAGTAATAAAAAAAAAAAATATTCAGTTTTTTTTTTTTTTTTACCCTTGACAATAACCAAGCCTTTTGTTGTGAGCAGCCAGGGCACTAAGAACATTTTTCAAAGAGTTGGCACCGGCAGGATTGGCAAAGAAGATGTGGTTAGGAAAGGTTCTTGGAACGTCTTTTTCTATGGAATCCAAAACCGTTTTCTCCGCCTTTTTTTTCTTGTCTGTCAACAGACTGTGGTAATAGTTGTTTTCATATTTCTCTTTGAGCGATGCTTGTTCGAGTAAAAGTTTCCAAACTGTCCCTCTATGAAATGAGGGAATTCCTTTTTCAAAAAATAAGTTTATTTTTATTTTTATTTTGTTATTTTTTATTAAATTTTATTTTTATTTTATTTTTTATTTTTTATTTTAATATTTTATTTTACCATCCTTTATTTTAGATTGTAAAAAATATTTATTGTTTCGATGCTTATCCCAATTATGCAAGATTTCGAGCCAATAAATCACCCTTTGATCTATCTCCTTCACATTTTTTTTAAAGAAAATCTGGCCTTTCTGGAGGTAAGTGCACAAGTAGATTTTTTTTTCGTACATTTTTTGATTGTCATAGATTTGTTTCTAAAATTTTTTTATAAAAAATTTAAAAAACTTTTAATTTTTATTTTCAAAAATTAATATTTCATTTGTGTAATAAAATCGTGTTTATTATCAATATTTTTTTAAATTTAAATTTCTAAAGTTTTCTTTAAATTTATGAGGGATTTTTATAGTGCAAATTTTTTATTATTTGAATTTTTTTTTTACGACAGAATCCAACTGATAACAATCAATTCTCCGGTCATCAGCCAAGAAAACGCCATCAATAGAGTCCTGATGCTTATCAAAGATGGGTAGAAACAAGTGGTACCTCTCCAAAGGCTCCACCAGCCGAAACTTGGAAGAGACAGATTCAATGATGTGTTGGGGGGTGGTGTATTGATCGTAATTGAGTTCCAAAAGAACGTCTTTTTCTACGAGACACACTTTGATCTTTTTTATTTCTTGCATTTTGATTTTTGGAAAGAGATAGCGGGGTTTTAAGATGAAGGTGACGTTGTCGAAGTGGTACATTTGAGAGTTGAACGACTTCGTGAGATTTAACCAGATCACTGAGGTTTTTTCGGGATGTGGGATGTTTATTTCGTAGGAGGAGAGATCTAGTCCTGTTTGTTGCTCGAAATGTTTTATCAGCTGCAGTCCTAGCATTGATGAGGGAAATTTCAGATTGAATTCGTATTTTTTTGACGGATGCAACCCTTCTTTGTTGTAGGTCGTCAGATCCAAGATCACCATGCATTCTATATCTTCCACTTGATCATTATTGTTGGTGATATTGTAGATATTCGTGTGATTCTTTACTGATACTTTATATCCGTTATCCCTCAGCTCCAATTGCAATGTCTTTAGGTAATTTTGTATCTTATCTGAGTGATATAATTCTGCTAATTGATAGGGAAGATAATATGTCTTTAGATAGGGCATCTTCAGGCAATTTTTCATCAACAATGTGTAGATATTCACATTTTTTATCTCTATCAGGTATTTAGCTGTGTTCAGATCGTCCACTACACAACAATGAAGCAGATAGATATTTGGATCTATCGAATTCTTGAAGTATTTCTGATCTTTCAATAATTTGATGGATGGCAAGGTTGTGGATATCGAAAAATTCTGATATTTGATGTGGTCTTTTTCCTCCATTTTTTTTTTTTTAAAATAAATTGATCTTATTCATTGAAAAGAGATTGGATTTTTTAAAGAGAAAGACTATTACATAAATTTATGAATATAGAAAGCTTCATCATTTTTCAACACAGAAATAATTAATCTCAAAAGAAAATTTGATTGAAAATAAAAAAAATTGATATCAGATTTCGTTTTATAAAAAGAGAAAGCTTTCAATATAATACATCAATGTCAAATGATAATAATAGTAATGATACTCATCCCAATGAACCTAAATCATTTGAAGAAGAATTGAGGGAGAGAAGGGAAAGAAGAAAAAATAACAAAAGAGAGAATAAACACAGCATTTTAGCCAATTATTATAATCTTCAAAAGAAAGTAGAGAAGAAATCTGCACCTGGTGATTTGGATGGAAATAATTTCGATCCCAAAGTATATTTTGATAAAGTATTGTCCAAAAAAGCCATGCCTGAATTGATTGAATATGATTTGAAATTAAAAGGAGGTAATAAGATCTAATGATGGAATTTCTCTCATAAAATATATATTTTTCTTTGTTTTTAGCTATTCAAAAATTGGATAATAATATGAAGACACTTGTGTATGATAATTATAATAAATTCATCAGTGCTACACAGACCATTAAAGATGTAAAAAAATATATTTTTTTTTCAATATATAACCATTTCTATTATCATGTGATGTAGATGAAAGAGAATGTGAAGAGCATGGATGAGAAGATGAATATGTTGAAAAAGAATATGGAAAAGATAACCAATATCTCTGGAGGGATCAACAATACTTTGGAAAAGAGAAGAGGTACCATCCAAGAATTGGGAGAAGTCTATAGATTGTTAAAGGGGGTAAAAAAAACTATATCGATCTTTGTCTCAACATTGATTGATCAATCTCATATTAATGAATATTCCATTTTATAGTGTTTCATTCTTACAATTTAATCTTTATAATTTGAATTATTTTGTGAGATCAAATTATCATTAATCAATTTTGTTCCTTTATCTATCAAATAAAAATTCAATCATTCTTTATTGCATGTCACCAAGATTAAACTAAAAAAAATTTTTTCATTAAATTGATTAGCGCCAATTTTTGTTTGATTTACCATCGAGATTGAAAAAAGATATAGAATTTGAAGCGTACGATGACGCAGTAAAGTATTTCAACTTGACACATCACGTGTTCGAGACATACAAACACTTACCTTCGTTCTCCTCTATTTACGAGGAATGCGAGCAAACGATAAAGTTAGTGAGAGACAAGCTGTACGAGCAAATAGAAGACACAAAGGCTCCTCTAAGCAAAACAAAGAACGCAATAGATCTCTTGCTTCAATTGGGAGAAAAGCCTTTGCCACTTCGAGAAATATACTTGGAAAGATCCAAGAAGAACATAGACAGTGTCATCAAGTCTTCCACAGAGATCTTGGAGCAAGAGGAGAAGAAGAAGGAGGAAGGAGATAAGAAGGACGTTTCTGAGAGGCAGTCCAAAGAGGGTGAAGAGAAGAAGGAGGAAGGAGAGAACAAGGAGGTAGACGAGGAAGACACTTTGAAGGAGGAGGATGACGACAATGCTCCTGTCATTGTCTCCAAACTTTCTTCACATATCTTGCCTGTTTGTTTGAAGCAGTTCAAGAGCTATGAGGAGTTGTTCATCACCACTACTGTCGCCTTTAAGATTGAGGAGAAGCAACACTCTGAAGTGCAGTTCAGACAATACGCAAAAGAAGTTATCAACAAATTTTATGAACTTCTCTCCCCTCACTTGGCTGTATAAAAAAAATTTTTTTTTTCACTTTACATAATTTAAAAAACTTACTTTACATAATTTCAATTGATGTTAATTTCTTCTTTTGTTATTTACTATTTATTAGAATTGTGATGATGCACTTGAATTTGTACATGCTCTTGAAGTTATGGAGAAAAAGCTTTATGAGTTGGACTCTCAAATAGACATGACTATTGAAGAGATCATAGACTCTTGTGTGATCGACGCAGTAGTTTCTTACACTGAAAAGGACTATAAACAATTGTCCAACCTCATAGAAGAAACCATCGACAACTTGGAGGTTGAGATGTTGAAAAAGCTCGAAGAACCTAAAAAGGAAAATACAGAAGGAAAAGAAGAAATTGAGTTGGTCGATCCTCCTAAAAGCCCAAAGAAATTGGAAAATGTTGATCTCTCCAGCTTTTGTAAAAGTGTCTATGACAACATCACTGTAAACATCAAAAAGTTTCTTGAAAACTTGAAGCCTTTCGTCGCCAAGAAAGGAAACTTTTTGTCCAAGCACGCCTACATTTTGATGGGAAGCATTTCAGAGAAGCTGAGAATTTTGTTGATTTCCATCCAAAAACAATCCACCTTGAATTACCAGAAGGATCCAACCAAGGAGCTCATCAACTCTCGCTTCAGGTATCAGCTCCTTTTGGCGAATGTACTTAAAGGGTTTGGAACTAACGGCATCAAAGAAATCACAAAGACCATCTCCATTCTCCATTCCCTCGCTAATGTTAAACTTCACGTTAACTTTGATCGTTTTTCGGACAAGTTCATCCATCTTTCTCGAGATATCCTCAAAAACTATGTGCTCTCCAACGGGAGAAACGTCTCCAAGATGGTCAGGGGAAGCATCGAAGTTTTTGATTGGATGAATCCTAAACTTGGTGTTCCTCGTGATGTGAGAAACGCAATCTGTGTTGTCGTCAACAACATCCAACAAATCTTTGAAGAAGTCTCCTCCACCATCGGAAAAGAGAAATCACACAACAAAAACTCGTCGCAATCTAATTATAAGTCCAGCATGATCGAACACATGGGTGTCGAGAGTCCTGGTGGTAGCAGAGATTCCAGGATCGAGGATCAGTTGACCCGCATGTTCAAAGATAAGATTATGATTTTTGACAAGTCCATCGAGTTCAAGGCTGATGAGATCATCGTCTCCATCCTCAAAATCTTTCTGAAATCTTTCTACGAGACCATCCGTTTGAGAACTTTCAACCAAAACGCCTTTCACCAGCTCCAAGTCGACATTCATTACATCAAAACCATTTTGACTGACATCGTCTCTCCTCAGAAGTTCGAGATCATTGATTCTCTCCTTTCTGAGGCCTATGCCTCTGCTGTTGATCGTTGTGTTGAGCCCAGCAATCTTGCCAAGACCATTCTCATCAACATTTGTGAATCTAGACTCAAGCATAATGTCCACGGCGGAAGCATCAGGGAATCTAATGAAAACAACTAGCCATTTCTTTTGTTTGAAATTTGAGGCCTTTTCGTTGAAAATAGCTTTATATTTCTTAAATAAAAATTTGATTATATTTAACATAACCACAAGAATTCTATTCAATTATGATTCACTTGGATTAATTTCATTGAAGTTTCAAATATTTTAAAAAAAAAAAGATAATATCTGAATGATGGATGATTCATCAATCAATGAGAAATTAATAGATGAAAATGAAATTCAAAATAAGCCCATTCCTCAGCTATCTACTGGAGAGCTCGATCTTAATGCTCAAGTCTTTCCAGATGATGGAAGAGAAGAGAAATTGGTATCATTGAGGACCTTGAGGGGTTTATATGATGATGGAATCATCACCAAAAAAGAATTTAATATCAGAAAAAAATTCCTAATCGATGAATTGACGAATACAAGATTATTAGGTAAAAAAATTCAATTGTGCCAAATAAATATATGGAAATATCCATTTTTAAATCTGAATGGAACATTAAAATTTCTAATTTAAGTCTTATTTGGTGAAAAATGAATGATTGATAAGAAAAATGATTGATTATCATAAGAAAAATCAAATTATTTTCATTTGAAGAAATATGTAAATTGGTTATTCAAAACCTAATCACAACATCCATTTTAAATAAATATTTATTTCTCAATTATCTCAATACATGGCAAATTAATTAATTTTATCATTGATTTGCAATGATTCAATATCCTAATGAAATATTGAAGATTTACAAATAATAACTGAAAGAAAACAGAAAAAAAAACTCATTTAATCTCCGCAAATACAATTTAGGTGCAAGAGATTTATTTGGAAGCAATTTTGTGATCATCCTTCCTTCTAAACCCAAGGTGTTGGGGTTCATCTCCTTCGTCATCTTTCTTTTCGTCATTTTGTTGTCTTTTCTTTCTTTGAACGGGGGGAAGTGGGAAGAGATCACACACAAAGATGATGTTGCAGTATATGGTTTGTTTGGTGTCTCAAGATATCTCGACAAAATATATGGTAATAATTTAATCAGTTTTTTAAAATCTATAATTAATTATTTATATTTTATTTTATTTTTAATGAATTTTTTATTTTTATTTTTATTTTTCTTTTTTAATCATTTTTTTGATTCTATGTTCTTATTTTTTTTAATTGTTATTTTTTATTTTTTAGTCACATATTACACTGTTTTGAATCAAAATAAGTGCTATTCCAAGAACCTTCCCGAAGACACACAAAATTATTGTAATATTCTTTTCAAACTACACAAGTATGGTACTGCAGCGGGTGTATTTATCATTATATCTATCATATCTCAAGTTATCGCTCTATTTATTCAATTTTTGTGTAAAAATTATTATTTTTTAAATTTGTTTAATTTTATTGATTTTTTTTGACTTTATTTTTTTTTAAAAGGTGCTTTCAGACAAGTGAAAACACTTCCAGAAGATCAAGCCTCATCTTTGGCGATTATCACTACTATTGGATCTTTTTTCGGTAAAAAATTGTTTAATATTTTTGTTTGTTTTAAATTTTTTTGTTTTAAAATTTTATTTTATTTACATTTAAAAAATATTTGACAACAATTTTTTTTTTCACAGGAATTTTGATTACAATAGCAATATGGGGAGGCGTTCACCCAATGGTCAAAGCCTACTACTCTTCGATCCAGGGAAACGCCCTTTTGGGATCTTCATTCAACTTGATGGTTTTTGCTCTTCTTCTTTGCGCCATCTCCAACTTTCTTTTGATTGTTGATAAGTGGCGCAAGCATTTCAAGTGTTTGGAGACTAGAGTCCAAAGTGAAGATGAAGATGATTCTTTGTGATTTGTTTAATGGAAATTAAAAAAAAATTTTTTTTTAATAACTTTCTTGACTTTGCAATAAAGTTTATATTTCAATAAAAAAAAATGAATTCAAAAGAAAAATTTCTTTTTTCTGAAGAAGTAAGAAAAAGAATAAAGATATGTTATTCAGGGTCACAATGAGCATTCCCAAAAAAATTTTTAATATAAATCATTGTACAAATATATTGTAATCACCAAGATTTTAAATCCAAGAAAATATACTTGAAATCAATCATCAATTTTGATTCTCAAATATTTAATAATCATAGTTCCTTCAAATGCTGAAATCCAATCAATTCGATGAAAAAACATTGATAAAATCACTCGAAGAATCCACTATAGGGATCATAATCAATCACAAAGAAAAGCAATCGAAGAATAGCTTCCTGCATATCCTATGTGTAGAAGAAAAGAAGGATATCAAGTCAAATCTCATCAAAATGATCTTGAAGAGGAAGGGAGATCCCAATGCGAAGAACAGATACAAGGAATCTCCATTACATCTCCTCTCCTTGGGCCAGAACAACGACAGGGATCTCTTCGCACATCTCTTTGAACATGGAGCTGATCCTAATCTCATCAACTCTGATAAGATCACTCCCTTTCATGCCATTTGCAGAAGAAGAGATTCTGCTCATATAATAAAATTGTTTGTTGAAAACAAAGCCGGTAAAAAAAAATTTGAAAAAATTATCAACAAAAGAAAAAAATTTAAAAAAAAATTAACAAAAATTAAAAAAAAATAAAAAATAAATAAAAAATAAAAAAAATTTGTTTTGTTAATTTTATATTTCTTCTTTTTCAACTATAAGAACCAAATCTATTAAGTTCTGAGGATGTAACACCTTTTCATGAAGTATGTGACAACCAAAATTTGTGTCTAGGTAAAAATTAAATAAAACTGTTAAAAAATTAAAAAAAAATAATTTTAAAAATAAAAATCATTTAAAAATAAAAATCATTTTAAAAATAAAAATCCTTTTAAAAAAGAATTATTTTAAAATTTTAAAAAAATATTTAAATTATTAATTAACAAAAGAGACAATACAGCTAGTTCTGGAAAACAAGGGCGACCCTAATTTAATGGGAGAAGAAATTAATGCGTTCCACCAAATTTGCCAAAAAGAAACAATTACCAGCGAGATATTGAGTGCTTTTTTGGAACACAAAGCAAATCCAAATGTCAAGGGACCCACCAATTTTCTCACACCCTTTCACTATTTATCTCAAAACCCCCTAATCAACACACAAATGGCACAACTCATTTTTGAAAATTCTGCTGTAAAATAAAAAAAAATAAAAAAAAATTAATAAAAAAGTAATAAATATAAAGATAAATAAATAAATATAAAAATAAATAAATATAAATATAAATTATTGAAACAAAATATTAAAAAAGAAATAAAAGATAATAATATCAATATCAAACAAAATTATTTAAACAAATAAATTGAATACAAAAAATATTTCAAACAAATCTTTTATTATTTATTTATTTTTTTGAAAAGAATCCAAACTTATTTAATTACAAAAGTGAAACACCCTTCTTCTATATTTGCTCAAACGCTTCCCTTTCTGTTGAGTTAGTTTCCTTTTTCTTTGAAAACAAAGCGAGTAAAAAATATTTGTTTTTCTGATAGAATTTCTTTTTATCTCAATAAATTGGCATTTTCTTATTTTTTTAATATTTAATTACTTATTTTTTTTAATGTTTTTTTTTTTTTTTTTAGATCCTAATTTGGTTAATGAATTTTATAAAACACCGTTCCATCAGCTCTGCTGCAATGATAACAATTCAGTTGAATTAGTCAAATTGTTCCAAAATTTTTTTATTTTACTTTTTTTTCCATTTTTAATCTTTTTTAAAAGGTTTTTCGAGGATGGAGCTTACAATTTGTCGCAAAAAAATGGAGCTACTCCTTTCCACTATGCATGTGGAGGAAATTCAATTGACGTAAAGCCAGTCAAAAGTAATCCAAAAATCAAATAAAATTATTTTTTATTGTTTTTTTTTTAAAAAAAAAAGCAAACCATTTGATTGTTAGGGAGTTTATTTACAAGAAAATGAACTTGAAACTTCCCACAAAAATCTTTGGCTCTCCATTATGTTATGTTGTACAAGCAAATTTTGAGAAGATTCAAAACAAAATCGAAATCATTTACACTCTTTTGTTTCACAAAGCTTTTTTTCCTTTAACCACTTTTGTAATTTTTTATTTATTATTAGACATGTCCAAAGATTACATCTTTGTTAGCGGATTCAAAATTTTTACTAAAGTGTTATAATATTTTTGGACATCCCTAATTATTATTGAAAAATTACCACAATTATTTTTCATTTTTCTTAAACTTAGGAGATATATGCTAAATCGAACCCCTATCTATCGGAAATCATAGAGGATTACAAGAACAAAGAGATTTGGAAAAAAGAGTTTCATTATCTAGTTAAAAGGTCTCACAAGAGAAAAATCGATACTTTGATAATTAGTTTGAGAGTGATCAAAGTAAAAGTTCCAAAGCCAATTCTATTTATTATCATCAAAATGTTTATGCAAATTTACTTTAAAACTCAATAAATTTTTTCCCTCATTAATATTTTTGAAGTAATTTTTAAACATTTTAATCAAAAAAAGGTATATTCAAAGTTTATCCCATTTTTAAATTATCTCACTTGGAGTACTTGACATTGACAACTTCGACAAACTCACCAGAAGAACCCATACTTGCAGCCAAGCGAACTCCATTTTCAGTAGAAAGACTAGAAATGCTGGTGTTGTAGGTGATGCTGTCATTCCCCTTTGAGTGTAAGGTGATTTGCTTGCTGTCAAGGTCCAAAATAAAGACTAAATTACTGTTACCTACAAAAAAAATAAAATTAAAAAAGAAATTTAAATTAAAAATCAAAAAAAAAATAAAAATTTTTAACCATTGTAGTGAAAGGATGAGTCTCTACTTCCATCACTGGATCCCATATAACCATCTCCACACAAAGCACGACCCTATGAGAGAAAAAAAATAAAATTTGTAATTAAAAAAATGATAGGAAATTTTAATAGATTAATAAACAACATATATATAAGAACAAATATATATTTGAGATTATTTCACAACATTTTTATGATTAATGTTATTTATTATTTGGATAGTTCTTTCTACCTGTTGAGAATTACATGCGTAATTGGTCCATTCAGAAAATGTATTGCTGACAACACCAAAGCAATATGAACCAGGATGCATGCAATTGAGGTTTCTTTTCAAGTCAATAAAAAAAAAATATAAATATTTTGTTCCTAATTCAATCATTAATCTTACATTTCAAAGGTATATTTCCCAGATCCTTTGAATAATGTTTTGCTGGTTATTGTTGAAGTTCCTCCACTTGTGGTTCTTGATGCTTTTTTATTGTTGTTTCCCAAAGTGTAAGACCCAGAGTTGTTAAAGTTGGTTTCAAATTCAAA
>JAMYWO010000031.1:36430-59072 GCA_024220525.1 Cochliopodium minus | reverse complement strand
TTATCATTGTATTATTTACCAATTGGTCCCAATTCCAAAAACAATCTGTTTCAATGAAAAAAATGTAAAAGGTTAACAATCTTTTTTTTATTTTATTTACAATACCTGATAATGTTTGCTGCTTCAGAATATTCATCAATTGTTGATTGATTTTCCTCCATCCCTCTTTATCAAAATTACAAAAAGAAAAAATAAATTTCAAATTTAAAGTTTTTTTTTATATTTTTATATTTATTTGAAATTGATCACATACAAGTCTTCAGCTTGCCCCAATTAATCAATAGATATTTATCAAAATTTCAATTGTAAATAAAAAATATAAAAATTAAAAAAATGAAAGACAATCTCTCAGATAAATTGTTAGTTGATAATCTTCTTGATCGTAATTTGAGCTCATCTCAACAATTTGAGGTGGAAGACTTTGAAGATGATGATAATCATGTTGTGTTCATAAATAAAGATATATTAGAAAAAATCTCAACAAACGAAAGCAAATTTGGAGTGATTGAGGGAAAGAGAAAATCATATTTCATACTGATAGGTGATCCATCCGTTGAATCCAACAAAATTAGAATGAACAAAGTTGCCAGGAAGAACGTACGTGCAGAATTAGGAAATCATGTTTCAGTAAATCAAGTGAGCGATCTAAAAGTAGCAAGCAGCGTGACCATCCTTCCATTCCAAGATACAATCAAAAATCAAACTAATGAGAACATATTTCAGCAATATCTCTCGCCCCATTTTGAAGGTACTGAATTGCCAATCGCTCAAGGAGATATTCTTGCTTTTTCAATGGTAAATTAAAAAAATATTAAATTTGAATCCTAATTTACCATTAGGACTAAATATTCGAAATTTTTTTTGAATCTATATAAATTGAGTCATATTATTGAACTAACATAACGTTTATTAACGATATGATGTATTCACAAAATTTTGTTTTTTTTTCTTCTTCTAGGATTCAAATGATACAATTCATTTTAAGGTCACAGAGATAACAGATTCACCTGGTTTGGTATCTTCACAGACAAAGATCATATATCAAGGTAACCCGGTGAATAGAAACGATGATGAGAAAATATGAATTTAATGAAATAAATTAAAATATTAATTTTTTAAAAGCAAATAGTAATGTTTGTTCGAACATTGCCATTATATCATCGTTGATGCACATTTTTTATATTATCATGACTCATTTTCCTATCCAAGTATTAATTATTTCAACCAATTTAAAAAAAAATTGATTTTGTTGCTTGTGTGTGACAAAATGAAATATAATTTCTATTTATTTGTATTATTTGTAATCACCATCCTCATCAATCACACCAATCAAGAAGAAATCAATGTGAAAGAAGTATTGTAAGTGAAATCAAGATATATATATATATATATCTTCAATTTATTAAATTTATAACCAAATATTATCATCAAATATGCATTATGATTGATTTCTTAAATCAAATATTCCATTTAATTCGACTATAAACAAAGAAATCAAATAAAGGAGATGTTTTATTTTGGATATGACAATTATATGAAATATGCATTCCCCAAAGATGAATTGAGGCCCTTATCATGTTCGGGCGTTGATTCTTTCGGGTCATTAACGATTACATTGATAGATACGTTAGATACTTTAGCGATATTTTCTAACAAATCAGAATTCACAAAACAAGTTGAATGGATCTGTTCAGAAATCAAATCATTTGATAAGGATGTTAATATATCAGTGTTTGAAACAAATATCAGAGTGTTGGGGGGATTATTGAGCTCACATATGTTGGCGATGGATAAGAATTTGGGGTTGATGGAGGTGGATTATTCAGGTTGTTTGTTAAATTTGGCTGAAGATTTGGCAAAACGATTAATGCCCGCTTTTGAGAAGAGTAAAACTGGAATCCCATATGGAACAGGTAAAATAATAAATCTTTAAAACAAAAAGATGGATATCATGTGTAAATTTGAATTATTTTTGATCTCAAAGATTATATGCCAAAAAAAATAAAGCAATATTAAATAATAAAAATTAAAATTTAAATTATTGTTCATCCAAACCGTTATTTAGTAAACTTGAGACATGGAGTACCTCCAGAAGAAACAAAGATAACTTCAGTAGCAGGAGCAGGATCATATTCAATGGAGTTTGGGGTGTTGAGTAGATTGACAGGGGACAAGTCATACGAAGCTGCAGCTGTAAAGGCAGTTCAACACATATACGATAAAAAATCAAGGTTGGGCCTATTGGGGAATCACATAGACATTGACAGTGGAAACTGGACACACAGAGATGCTGGTATCGGAGCTAATGTGGATTCTTATTATGAATATCTTTTGAAATCTGCAATTTTGTTTGGAGATAGAAAGTATTTTGATCTGTTCGTTCCTCTATATGAATCTGCTATAACTCATTTGAAAAAGGGCGAATGGTATATTGAAGTCGAGATGGAGTCTGGGATAATGACATGGCCTATTTTCTCCACCTTGCAAGGGTTTTGGCCAGGTCTTCAAGTGTTATACGGAGACATCTTGCAAGCGAGCAAAACCATGAAATCCTTCATGAACATCTTCAAGAAGAACGGGTTTAGTCCCGAAGGATACAACCTTGCTTCTGACAACGTTCAACCTGGAAGAGAGGGTTATCCTTTGAGACCTGAGTTGGCCGAGTCTCTTTACTATCTTTATCAAGCAACAAAGGACTCTACTTGGAGGAATTATGGTTTGGACATCTTGCATTCTATTGCTTTGATGACTCGTACCAAATGTGGCTTCGCTCGTGTCGAGAATGTTCAGAAGATGAATCTCTCTGATTTGATGGACTCTTTCTTTTTGTCCGAGACATTAAAGTATTTATTTTTGTTGTTTGACGAGGACAATTTCGTCAACAAGCAGTCTTCTTACATCTTCACCACAGAAGCCCACATTTTTGACGTTTCCTATTTTTCTGACTTTCCTCCTTTATCAAACTTATCTTTACATTCAAAATCTTCAAATTGCCTCTTTTCAAATTATCAAAATCTTTTGTCATCGAATGGTTTTAATTTCGAATATAATTTGCCAAAGGTAAACATTTCAGCTTTTATAAGCAATAATTGATTCAAATTATTTTTATTAAGAAAACTGTGAATGTTCCTCAACCAACAGCCACGACTATTCTTAACAACATTCCTGCCAACCTCAAATTTGATGAAAAAATGAATTCTGACGAAGCGAAAGAAGCAATCAACAAACTTTTAAGCAACTTGAACATTAATGGCAAAGATGTCAAAATAAAGTTCAACTCAAAGGAAGTCACTGCTCAATTTCAAGATCAACAAGTATTCCAAAACGTAGAGATAAATGAAAATACTTTTGCAGACGCGGACGCAATTAGAGGTACTATTGTCAATGAAGATTCTCAGTTTATTGTGTCTAACACTGATGAGAACATCCAAATCGATGCTCAGGATTTGGAAATTCAAGATTTTGAACAGTTCATTGATAATTCCAATACTCAACAAATTAACATTGGCAATTCTATGAATACTAACGACAATAATGATGATTCCATTGTTATTCCAAAGAATGATGCTAACAGGAATCAAAATGAAAATACAAATCAACTAGACAAACATCAAGAAGTAGTATCACCAGATGTTTCTCATGACATTTCTTCCCAAGAAGTTAATGAAGACTATTTGTCAGAGGAGGAAGATCATGAACCTTCACAAGAAGAAAGTCACGAAACTCCTACACAAGAAGATTCAGATCACATTTTAAATGAAGATCATTCTTTACAAGATGAATCTGCCAATGAAGTTGATGAGGAAACTCATGAGGATGCTCGAAACACTCCACTTGAAGATAATGAAGCACCTATTCAAGAAAATCATTCACAACATAAAGAAAGTAACGAGGAAAATAACATTGTCTTTGTCAAAGATGATGGTCTCCACCAAAACAATGATATGCATCTCCATACTCAATCTGCAGGTGAAAGTGTCCAAGAAAATTCTTCTTCTCAAGCCCAAAAATAATGATGAGGATTTGGTTTTTTAAAAAACCTTTTAATTATTTAATTTATCAAATAATAATAAAAAAAAATTGTTTTATTTTTTCAAACCTATCCCTATCTGATTATGTCTCTTTTTTTGGATCGATCTTATTCTTCATCCTGCTTTTCATATCATAATATCTTTCTCACTGGTGAATATATTTATTGAAAATACAAGTATATTTTTTAACAAAGATTGAAACTAATAATATTTAGATAAAAATAATTTATATGGATTTGGATCCAATGAATATGGTCAACTAGGAATAAAATTGGATACAGAGACTGGTGAAACCAAAAATAAAAAATTTAATTTTTTCTTTCACAGTGATTATATATATTTTTTATTTAGCTGAAAGTCCAATCAAATTGATGAATAATGCCAACATCAAAGCAATAGAAATTGGATATAATAGCACCTTTATTTTATTGAGTAATACAAAAAAAATTTTTATTTTTAATTCTCAAAAAAATTGAAGAAAATGGGAATTTGTATTGTTGTGGAAACAACGAAAAAGGTCAACAAAAAAAAACTTTTTTTTTTTGTGAAAATAATTATTTTTAGTTTGTTTGGGCTGACTCAGGAGAACTAGGATTAGGAAATAATGTGAACCAAGTAAAGTTGATCAAAACAAGCGAGAATGTGAGAAAAGTGAAGACTTCTGATACCATTACAGTGATACAGAAAAGTAAATATTAAAAATTATAAAAATTTTTTTTTGGGTTTTAAAATTTTATAAATTTTATAAATTAAATTTAAAAATATCATTCAATTATCAATTATTAGAAAATGGAGAAATTTTGATGACTGGGACAAGCCAATCTATGGACCTAAAAGTTAACGTTCCAAGAAGTATTAACATTAACAAAGTCCTGCTGTTTTCTGTTGGCTTTGAACATTGCATTTTTTTGAAAAGTAAACAAAAAATTTAAATAAAAAATTATTTAAACAAAAAAATTTGATTGGAAAAAATCAAAATATTTTTCATTTTTTATTTTATGTTTATTTTTGTTTTTAAATAATTCTTTTTTTTAGACAACGGAGATATTTACGGAATGGGTTCCAATTCGTTTGGACAATTGGGGAATAGGGATATTGACCTCAATGTAACAGAGCCCAAGTTTATTTTTAACAGAACGGATGCTTTAAATGTGATTTGTGGGAGTTCTCACACCTTTATTTTAACTGGTTAATAGTTTTTTTAAATAAAAAATAAATTAAAAAATAAAATTTGATTAAAAATTAATTTTTAAATTCACAAAAATTAATTTAAATAAATTTTAAATAATTTTATTTAAAAATTCATTTAAAATAATTTAAAAATTCACAAAAATTTAAATGTTATAGAGGCAAGTTTGATAGCTTTTGGAAGAAATAAAGAAGGACAGTTAGGTTTGGGTCACTTCAATGACCAATATGAACCCGAAACAGTAAAGGGAATATCAAACATAAAAAGTGTGCATGCGGGAGCGAGACACACCCTTTTGATACAAAGTAAAATAATTATCAAAACTTTTTTTTTTGTTTCATTTTATTTTTTATTTTATTTTATTCATTATTTATTTTTTAATATTTTTTATTTTTGATTATTAATTATTTGTATTTTATATTTTATATTTTTATTTTTATTTTTATTTTTATTTTTTGTATTTTATTTTTTATTTTTTAATTATTTTTTGTTATTTTTTTTGTTTTTGTTTTTATTTTTATTTTTATTTATTTTTATTTTTATTTTTATTTTTATTTTTTATGAAGAAAACGGAGACTTATACTCAGCAGGGTCTAGCACGTATGGGGAAAGTTTTCTTGCTTTTTCGTCCCAATTTAATTTCGAATTAGTGAAATCTGACATCGCAATAGCCACCGCAGGATACAAACACTCCATCATTATTAATAGTAAAAAATAAAATTTTTTTTTAAAATTAAAAATTTTTTTTAGTTCAAATTAAATTTAAAATTAAAAAAATTAAAAAATTAATCTTATATTCAAACAGGAAATGATAGTATATTTGTCAGTGGTAGTAATTACTTCGGTCAATTGGGACTGGGTCATAATAGTCATACTTTAGTGGGGAGATTTCGATTTTACAAAGTCAAATTGATCCAAAATCTAACAAAAAATTTACAAAATGTGATTTTTTTTTTTTCATTCATTTTATTTTTTGATTTTTGATTTTTGATTTTTTATTTTTTATATTTTATTTTTGATTTTTGATTTTTGATTTTTTATTTTTTATGATTTATTTTTATTTGTTTATTTTTTTGATTTTAATTTTTTTTTTGATTTTTACAAGTTCGAATGGACCACTTCTACACATTTTAACTTTTCTGACAAATTTAAAAAGATGGTGTTCTATTTTCTTCTGTGCAATAAGAGATTTCTGACTGTAATCAAAATCCCAAAGCCTCTGGTCTTGTTAATTATTAAAATGGTCAAAAGGATAAAGTTTTTGTTTGATAAAGATTTGGAAAATAACAAAATTTGTTTAAAATTTTAAATAAACAATACAATTTAAATTCGATTTTTTTTTTACATTTCATTGAATAAAACGGGTAACAAAAGTGTTTGAATGAATATTCCCTTATAAATATGTGAGATATAGACAGTGTTTTAATTATTAGTTCAAAATTTAAATAAAAATTTGATCAATGTATCAATTTAAATCTCTTCCATAATTATAAACTCCGATGGATTATGTTGAAAAAAAAAAATAATAAAATAATTACAATTGCACCAATATAATCATTTCCAGAGACATTTGTAGAAACATAAACGTTAAGAATAGAATTTGAGGTGGTATAATCATAAATGATTGATCCTGCTAGTCCTAGAAACATGTGAGATTAAATAAGTTTCAATTTAATTTTTAATTTTTACCTCCAACATAACCACGCCCACAATAAATATTGTTAGTTCTTGAATAAGAATTTGAAATAATCAAGGGACTAATACCCTGACCAAATAATCCTCCACACTTTAAAATTTAATAAATAATAATAAAAAATTAATAAATAATAATAAAAAATTTAAAAAATATTAAAAAATTAAATAAATAACATTAATATTTTTTTACATATACAGAATTTTCATTTCCAACAATTTTGACTTCTGGTCTTGAATAAACTTGGTCAACATTAGAACCATTATTCAACCCAATTAAACCTAGTTTAATGTTAATGCAAAGTAAAATTAATTTAATCAAAAATTTAAAATTAATACTTCCAACTATATTATTGGATACAATTATTCCACTCGAAACACCAGATTTGGATAGAATTGAATTTCCTTAAGATTAAAAAAATTTTTTTTAATTTTAAGTAAATTATTAACAAAATCTGAAATTATACTTGCTTCTCCAACTAATCCCCCAACAACATCTTTTATCATATAAAAAAATCGAAAAAATTTTTTTCAAAATATGACATCTAACCATTTGCCTTTAAAATGATTTGGGATGTATTATGAGGAAATCCGTTATTATAAAGGTTTGTTGGTTGAGAGTTTAGAGAATTTCCTATAACCCCCCCTGCGAGGTTACCATTTAAATTTATGGTGGTATTTGTAATGGTGCAGCTTGACACATTAGAATCTTAATATGGATGTTTTCAATTCTACATTCGACACATATTCCAAATAAAAATCCATGGATAAAGGTGGAAACATTTGAAATCATAGAAATATCTTGAAGAGTTACATTAGTTACAACACTTTGAAAACCAGACCCAAACAATCCAACAAAAACACTTGAAGGATAGATGTTTAAATTTGAGATCTCAAAACCTTGCCCATCTAATTTTCCTCGAAACGTGTAGGAATCATTTCCAATGGGAAAGAATGGATTTATTGTCGAACAATCCTAATTGAAATAATTATTAATTCATATGCCAATTTTTCATTTAAATTTTCATGTTGGGAATTTTTATACGATGTTCGATGCTAATTGATAAACAACTTCCCCATTGTTGAGTTCAATATTGTTCTGCAGAAACGTACAATTTGTGATGTTTATTGTTTGAGAATTCATTTTTGAAATCAAGGAAAGAGATATCAACAAAATCCAAAAAGTGATCGAGGTTACCTATTGTTATAAAAATAAAGAGGAATTTATGGAAGGATTATAATTTTACCATTGTTTTTTTTAAGTTTTTTTAATTTTTTTAATTTTTTTGTTTTTTTTGTTTTTTTTTTTCAAAAAAAAACTCTTCCAATATTGAATTATATGAATTATTTTTACAAATAGCTATATCTATTTAATCTTTATCAATAAACAAAGAACAATATATCTAAATCTAATATATTTGAATTCAAAAATTTAAGGCTTATGGAATTTTTGACTATGGCCAGATAATCTCTCATATTATCCAGATTTCTCATTTTGGAAATAGGATANTTGGAAAATAACAAAATTTGTTTAAAATTTTAAATAAACAATACAATTTAAATTCGATTTTTTTTTTACATTTCATTAAATAAAACGGGTAACAAAAGTGTTTGAATGAATATTCCCATAAATATGTGAGATATAGACAGTGTTTTAATTATTAGTTCAAAATTTAAATAAAAATTTGATCAAAATAAGAATGTAGAAATGTATGAAATAAATCTCTTCCATAATTATAAACTCCAATGGATTATGTTGGCCTCCCCCTTCCAAGGGATTTCAATGTCACCTTCTTTTTTCTTTTTTATCTTTATACTATGGCATCCTGTGTAGATATGTAGAGGAATAAACCACTACATAAGTGTTTGGAAAATTGATTTTTGTTTTTTTATTTTTTGTTATTTTTTTTTTTTATTTGTTTTTTTTTTTAAAAATTATTGTAGAATTTGGAAAAAGATCAATTAGAGACTGATAAATGTTTTATTAAAATATTTTATGATTCAAAATAAGAGAATGGTAAAAAGAAGAATTCCAGAAAAAGAAACAACATTGGAAAGAGATCTTTTAAAAAAAATTAATAAAAATAGATTGGGTGAGCAAAAATCTTAATTAAAAATAAAATACGGAGAACGTGTTGGGATTAATGTTGGGGATACTGTAACAGGAACCGTGGGTGTAATTGTTGATGGTGTAATAGTAGATGGTGGCGTTGTTGAAAGGATTGGACATCCTTCTTTGAGAAAAAACAAAAAATTATTTTAGAATTTAATATTTATTTCAATCATACCTGTACAATTACAAATGCCAGGAGCATAGTTGGATTCGATCAACAATCTATCGAATCCCCAAATTGTGCCTTGTGGAAAAGAAGAATCTACAACTGAGAAAAGTTCAGAACAATTCAGTCCTAGTCCAACTGTGCCATTCCCTGCAATTGTATTTTCAAAAAACAAATTGGTAATGTTAGAAAGAGATCCTCCAATTATTTCCCCAAACTTTTTGAAAATTATTTTTTTTTTAGAAAATAATCTTTTTTGAAAAAAAAAAATAATAAAATAATTACATTTGCACCAATATAATCATTTCCAGAGACATTTGTAGAAACATAAACGTTAAGAATAGAATTTGAGGTGGTATTATCATAAATGATTGATCCTGCTAGTCCTAGAAACATGTGAGATTAAATAAGTTTCAATTTAATTTTTAATTTTTACCNAAGGAGAAAGAGGATCAAGAGGATACAGAGGAAAAAGAGGAGTTGATGGAATCACCAGAACTGTCAGAGAAGTTGTTGATAGAAATGAAATTCAAAGAAAAACCAAAACTCACTATGTCATTCCTTCCCACTTATCTTCCAAAGTTAAAAATGCAAAAACCACATATGTGAGAGAAGCTGATGGAAAAACAATTTCAATCAATCATTCCAATCAAGATTTGTTCCTTTCCCTTGATGATCAAAATAAATCTGTTGAGATGAGATGTGAAAACAACCAAAAAGTTTTGGAAGCAAAATGTCAATGGGATTCGTTGATTTATTCTCTTTCAAAAACCAAATGTACTCCTGAAGATCAAGATTCTAAATGTGATTTGATTGAACTCTTTGATTTGGATGAAAACCAAAGAAACAAGTGTGGATATTTCTGTTTTGCAAGAGAACTTCCAATCATACAAAATGGAGATTCTTCATTTTCTTGCAGCTATTCTCATGCTACTTCTTCCCAAGTTCAACCTGAATTCATTTTCAGTATTTCATTGGAGTATCTTTGTGAAGGAACCTCTGCTCCTATCGACGAAATTGTAATATCATCTTTGGAAGAGAAAATTGAAGAACAAGAAAAAGAAATTGAATTCGAGAAAAGAAACGAACAAAACCAAAAACAAGAAAACGAAATGCTTGAGAAAAAAAACTTGGAACTTGAAGAAAGAGAAGAGAAACAAGAAGAGGTAATCAAACAACTTCTTGAGAAATTTGATAACTTGATCAAAGCAAAACAAAATTGAGAATTTACAAATAATCAAATAAACTCTATTATATAACCCTAATTTCTGAAATTATTAAAATTTCTTTAAATGAACACATGCTCTCAATTTTGATTTACAATTTTAATAAAATCAATTGATTTTGTTTTTTAAATAAAAAAGATGATTTAAATAAAATTTTAATAATCCTTTTTGTGAGAATTTATAAGATATCTTTAACAAAATAATCAACAAGATTGTCAACATTGTCAATGTTTCAACTATTTCAACAAAGCTTTCAAATAAAATATTTTTTCAACAAAGGATAATAATTTTAAATTTTTTTTTTTTTTGGCATTGTTGTCAAATCAAAAAAATATAAAAGTTTTTTTTTCACTTCCATAGAAACAAGAAACAAAAAAAAAATAAAATTGAAAAAAAGAAATGAAGTTTATCTTTTCTCTTTTTATTTTGATTGCTTTGATTTGTGGTGCAAGATCACAAGAAAATTTTTGTTCCAAAATCGAAACATTGATGGGATTCAATAATTCCTTGGATGTGATCCAAAAAACAGATCCTGAATACGAGTTGGGAACCAAATTTACAACAAGAGTTGATGGATTGGCAGTTGGAATTAAATTTTTTAAAATTGCTGGTGATGTTACTGTAACTCGTACTGGTAATATTTGGTCAACTTCAGCAACAGCTTCACCTTTGGTTTCTTCAGTGTTTTCAGGTGAATCAACAGATGGATGGCAAATAACTAATGAAAATCTTCCTTTTGTATTGCCTGCAGGAGATTATGTTGTTTCTGTGAACATTGCACAAAGTAAAAAAAACACTATTTTTTTAAAGAAAAATTTGATTTTTCAATTTTCTTAAATTATTTATTTTTTTATTGTTGCAGATGGTCCTTATGGTTATTTGGATAATTATTTTACTCCAAGTGATCCATCTGTTCAGAATGTGAATATTTTCGCTCCAGTTGATGCGGGAGTTTACAATGGAGTGCCAGGAAGCTATCCTTCAGGTACTTATCAATATCGTAACTATTACAGGGATATCATGTTCACTTCTTTCCAAAATTTGTACCCAACCACAGTCAACCCAAGCAGTGCGGCTGAATCTAATTATGAATTGGGTACCATTTTTTCAAGCAAAACAAATGGATATATTTATGCGATCAGATACTACAGGTATTCTCGTTTTAAAAACCAAAACAACAAAGAATTTTTTAATAATTTAATTAAATTTAAGAATGGAAAATGATAACACTGCAACACATATAGGAAGAATCTGGGGAAATGGAGACCAAAAAGAATTGGTGAGTCAAGCATTCCCTGATACAGCACCAACAATAGGATGGAATACCTTGTATTTATCTTCTCCTCTTTATATCCAAAAGAATAATTTGTACACTGTTTCTGTAAACGTTGACAGTGGAAGTCAATTTTCTTATACATGGAATTTCTTTTCTTCTCCATTAACTTCGTAATTTATTTTTAATTTATTTGTTTTATTTAAAGTTTTTATAATAAATCAAAAATAGGGGTGATCTTTTTATGCCAATTGGGGCTGGAGTTTATTCTACTACTCTAGGTACATTTCCTTCAATTACCAGTCAATCTGATGGTGGGAACCATGGATATTATCGTGATGTTTATTTTGTTGCAGATCCTTTATGTAAAACAAAAAATTCTTAATTTTTTAATTTTTCTGACTTTATCTTTTTATTAATTCAATAGGTGAATCTGGACCATCTGGACCAACTGGGCTTCAGGGATTTACTGGTCCTGAAGGGCCAACAGGAATTCAGGGATTTACTGGACCAGAAGGGCCAACAGGTCCTCAAGGACCTACTGGGCCAGAAGGTTATACTGGACCAGAAGGATCAACTGGGCTTCAAGGATTATCTGGACCTCAAGGACCGACTGGAGTTCAAGGATTGACAGGACCAACTGGCCCAAGTGGGCTTCAAGGATCAACTGGAGTTCAAGGTAAATTATTTTTCGTTTCTTATAATTTAACTTTGTTTCTCTTTTCTAACAAATTTATTTTAAGGACCAACTGGTTTGAATGGTGCAACTGGAGCAAGTGGTCCAAAAGGAGACAAAGGAGAAATAGGAGATGATGGAGAAAAGGGAGAAAGAGGTGCAACTGGACCAAGAGGAAGAAGAGGAAACAAAGGAGAGAATGGAAGCAAGGGAGAGAAAGGAGAAAGAGGATCAAGAGGATACAGAGGAAAAAGAGGAGTTGATGGAATCACCAGAACTGTCAGAGAAGTTGTTGATAGAAATGAAATTCAAAGAAAAACCAAAACTCACTATGTCATTCCTTCCCACTTATCTTCCAAAGTTAAAAATGCAAAAACCACATATGTGAGAGAAGCTGATGGAAAAACAATTTCAATCAATCATTCCAATCAAGATTTGTTCCTTTCCCTTGATGATCAAAATAAATCTGTTGAGATGAGATGTGAAAACAACCAAAAAGTTTTGGAAGCAAAATGTCAATGGGATTCGTTGATTTATTCTCTTTCAAAAACCAAATGTACTCCTGAAGATCAAGATTCTAAATGTGATTTGATTGAACTCTTTGATTTGGATGAAAACCAAAGAAACAAGTGTGGATATTTCTGTTTTGCAAGAGAACTTCCAATCATACAAAATGGAGATTCTTCATTTTCTTGCAGCTTTTCCCATGCTACTTCTTCCCAAGTTCAACCTGAATTCATTTTCAGTATTTCATTGGAGTATCTTTGTGAAGGAACCTCTCCTTCCACTGGGAATATCCTCACTTCAATGGGAGAGAAAATTGAAGAACAGGAAAAGGAAATTGAATTCGAGAAAAGAAACGAACAAAACCAAAAACAAGAAAACGAAATGCTCGAGAAAAAGAACTTGGAACTTGAAGAAAGAGAAGAGAAACAAGAAGAGGAAATCAAACAACTTCTTGAGAAATTTGATAACTTGATCAAAGCAAAACAAAATTGAGAATTTACACAAATAATCAAATAAACTCTATTATATAATCCTAATTTCCTATAAATTTGGTTATTTTTTTTTTTTTGAACAATAAATTAAATTTAAATAAATCACTTTTTTTTTAACAATAAATTTTGATATTTCCCTTTTTCAGAGAAGGAAAACTCTTTAAAGACAGCCTGTCCCTTCGAAACAGAAATTCCAAAAGCATCATAATCACCAATTATCTCCTTCAAGAGTAAAGCTTGCTCCTCCCTCTGTCCATCACAATAATTAAAGAAAACATTCTTCACTTTGTTACCATGATAACTCAATAAGGCTTTAAAAGTGTTTTTATACAAATGCCCTTCTGAGATCCTCATTAAAATAACTTCGTTCATATTTTGCAAAAAGGTGGTGAGTGAGATTTGATTCATTTTTACATAAGTGTAGTACGGGCCAAAAATAAATTCGAACCACGACGGGATTTTCTTTTTGTGGTTTATGAAGCTGTTTTCTTCTCCTATCAAACTAGGGTAGATGTCTATTCTGTTGGAGAATCTAAAAAAATAAATGTAAAATAAATACTCCATAAGAAAAAAAAACAAAACAAATAAAAATTTACTCTTCTTTATTGACCAAAATGGACGAATAAAAAGTGTTGAGATTGTTTCTTTTGGATTCGAATGATATCACTTTACATCCTTTAAATCAATTAAAAATTTCTTTTGTTACGAAAAAAATTTTTGAGAAAAACCTAATGATGCAGCATATAGAGAATAGAAACCATATCCTGCTCCAACATCAACAAAATATTTTTTACCATCCTTGCATCCCTTCTCCAATATCTCTTTCATAGCTATCAATTGGGGATTTGACTCCATATCGCCCTCAATCAGGTTGCTATCCACATTCGTTTCTCTATTGATCATCATTTTGAATGATGGGGATGTTGATGTATCAATGTAATTGTATTTATAATCGATTATCTTTATGAAGATCAGAATATTTCAATTTGTTAATTTAAAAGATATTTTGGATTTTATTCCACGTATCCATTGATAATTATATCAAATATCTTATTATCAAGAAAGATATCTTACATATTCTTTCTTGTTCATATGAGCATATAACACCTTATAGATGCCAAAAGTGCAAATGATCGCCATGAAGATAACTACAGTTCCCATATAAATCTCGGAGAACTTTTTGGAAGCAGAGTTGACAACCATATTGATAAATTGATTTGTTTCAAAGATTGGTATCACAAAGGAATAGAAATCAATTTTATTTTTTTTATTAAATTTTTATTTTGAAGTTTTTTTAAATAAATGTTTTTGAAAGATTAGATGGTATCCTGTTGCTTCAAAAGATCATTCAACTGATCTTCGATATCCTTGGATTCATTGATCTTGGCAGAGAGATTCTTGCGAGATTCAAAGTAAGAAGACCAAGCCTGGGACAAAAGAGACTGAAGGTGGACAGAAGAAGTCTCGGAGTTAAAGATAGGAGAGGAGAGAGTCTCTTTCTCCAACAAAGATCTGATCTGAGAAAGTTTCTCAGGATGAGAAGCATAATCTACAGCAGTATCAATGTATTCCTGGATAGTATGAGCAACAAGGTTGGAGGGTAAAGAAGGAAAAGAACTCAAAATGGAAGCGCCGATTCTAGAGATGGTATTGTTTCCACTCAAGGTGAGGATAGGCACACCTGAGAAGAGAATGTCGAGAGTTTCGCTGCGGGAGTTTTCGGGGTAAGTGTCGAGGGCGAGATCTGCAACACGGATGACGTGTGTCTCTTTGTATTTCTCGATATCGTTAAAGAACAAAACTCTGTCTTCTTCAATGCCCTCTTTTTTGAAACTTTCTCTGAGCCTTCTGGAAGAAAGACGAGGATAGTTTCTCAACCAAAGTATGGATTGAGGTGCCTTTTTCAAGATTTGAACCCAACAGTCGAAGATTTCAGGAGAGATCTTGTAAAGCTTGTTCCATACTGCAAATACAAACTTGGTGGTTGGAAGTTCCAACTCTTCTCTGGTTACGTTTTGGGAAACGAGGGAGGAATATTTGGTCAAGGTGGGAGTGATGACATAGGAAGGTTCTACATTAAGAAGCTTCTCAGTGAAATGAGGGAGAAAAGAAGGAGGAGTGATAACTTTGTCTGTGAGCACGTAATCAATAAATTTGGAACCAGAGGTCATAGGGATAGGTAAAAAAGAAATTTGAACAGGAGCAGGTCTTTGGGCCACAATCTCAACTCTACCATCATACAACGAAGTATCCAAAAGAACGTGTATTTTATCGTCTGCGATCAACTTGGTAGTAAGTTCGATTGGCAACTTTGTGGTGTCTCTGTAGTTTTGGACGATCTTTCCTAATCTTTCTTTGACGAAGAGTTCTCCTTCGGTGGGAGATGCAGGAAAGATTCCATCGTTGTAGATGTAAACATGGAACTTTTTGGGGTCGATTCTTTCGAGAAATTCTATGATGTAAAGTGAATCGCTTTCCCAAAACTTGTTTCCAATTATTCCGAGACGAATTGCTCCACCATCCCAAGAATTGACCCACTTGTATCCCGAAAAATCAAAGTCCCAGATTTCAGATTTGGTCTTTTGCTTATCAATGAACAAAGCTACATTGTCAGCTCTCTTTTTAGCAAATTCCAAAGCAGCACTAGGTGTAGTGTACCACTCTGAAAAGGGATAAAGAAGATGATTGTATCTCTCTGCGTTGAGTTCCCCTTGGACAGCCAAAGTAAAGTTGGTCTTCACTTGATCCCAGTTGCTCCAATCTGAAGAAACTTGTTTAACGTGCAATATGTTCAAAATGTTCTTGTTTGTACTTTCCGGAACCAATTCACTTGCCTTAGCATAAGCAGCTATGGATTCTCCAATAAAGTCAGTGTCTTCTTTATTTCCACTCATAAGAAATAGGCACCCTCCTAGTGCTTCATATACTCCTCCTTGTTTAGGGTCGAGTTCAATTGACTTCTTCAAACTGAACAATGCGTCATCAAAGTTTCCTATGTCCATGAGCAACAATCCCACATGGTATCTTGCATGTGGTGTTTCTTTGATCTGGATAGATTCACTAAATCTTATGATTGCATCGCTTGTCTTTCCCAATGATTTCAATACCATTCCTATTTTATTCAAAAATTTAATTTGATTAAGCTTTTATGATGAATATCAAATAAATATAATCCCTAACTCCCATCATCATATCCATTCCATAATCAAAAGAAAGAAAATGATAATTAAATGAAATATTAAACAACTTTAAATTAATTTTTAAAGTCAAATTGTATTGTTTTAACTTAGTTNAGAACAAATGATCAGATATGATCAATTAAATACATTAAATCTTGTTTTTTTCCTTTTAATTTTGATCTAATTCCAAATTTTTTTTTTTAATATTTTTTATAAAAAAATAGTACGAAGAATCGATAGTTTCCTTCCCCTGTAAATTTATCAGAATTATTTATATTTTTATATTCTCATAAAATTTCCTATTATTTATTTGCTGACCATCTTCCATTGAAAATTTGTTAGCAAATATATCAAAGAATGGATCAATATCACAAATGATAATATGATCATATTCAATCAATGATCAATTTATACACTATCATTTGTTGAAATATAAAAATTGATCCAAATTATATTGCGCATATTAAATTCTTACAAAAAAAATTTCATTTCTGTTCCTGAATATATTATCATGAAATCCTCATTTTGGAATTCTTCAATATTATTCAGCCTTTGTCTGATATGGAGGTGGAGGATTTTTGATTTCGCATTGACTGTAAGCTGCCAAGAATTCCCATTCATATTTTTCACTGTGATTTTAACTCCTGTTTCCATTTTCTCAAAAGCAATTTTTTAATTTTTTATTCATGAAATATGATTTGATAAATAAAATTTTATTTTTAAAATTTGATAAATAAAATTTTATTTCAAAAAAGAATATTCATAAATTTTTTATCATGGGAAGCTGGATCTTCAAATTTTCAACTAGTAACATCAAAACTAGCTTATTTTCCGACCAAAGGATCTGTATTTGATAATAAAGAAATTTGTTTTTAAACTCTTCGACAGAAGCAGTAGCAGCGTTCTCGTCGATCCATGCGATGGCCTCCTTGATAACAGCTTGAATATTTTCTTTTTTTTCAGAGGTAATGATGCCGCCAAGAATTTGAATGTCATTGATTGCATTTCTGGTGGAATAGACAAAGTTTACAAGACTATTTTTTGATTCAATTTTTTCTTTCGCCTTTTTATCTTCTTCGGACTTAAATTCAGATTCTTCAACCATATGGTTGATTAGTTCATGAGAAAGAGGTTCATTCTGACAGGTGATGGGGATTAGTTTAACACCACTTGCATTGTCTTCTGCCATGACGTTCAAAACACCGTTGACATCGACTTCGAAAGTGACTTGAATTCGAGGGACACCTCTTGGTGCCTTCTCGATACCTTGAAGTTCTAATGTACAAAGGAAGTGGTTGTCCTTGGTCATGTATCTTTCTCCTTCAAAGACTTTAATCAATACACGTTCTTGATTATCTTGATAAGTAGAAAAGGTTTTGGATTTTCTTACTGGGAACAAAGTGTTACGGATGATCAATGGAGTCATCACTCCCCCTACGGTTTCTATACCCATGGAGAGTGGGACGACACTGCAGGGGAAAACAATCACTTCTTCTTTAGCTCCTCCCAAAATGCTTCCTTGGACTGCTGCTCCGAATGCAACGACTTCCTCAGTGTTGAGACCATGTGACGGTTCTCTTCCAAAGAATTCTTTGATCAATTCTCGAACTTTTGGGATATTAGTAGATCCTTTTATTGAAAAATGAATGAGATATTATGTGATTGAAGTGGTGTTTTTTAAGATTTTCTCTTAATTTTTTATATTTTATTTTTATTTTTTTTGATTTGTTTTTTCATTTCATTACCTCCTACTAACAAAATATCTGATATTTCGTGTTTTTGAAGTTTTGCATCATCGAGTGCTTGTTGGACTAAACCCAAAGTTCTCTTGAAGAGATCAAGGTTCAACTCCTCGAAACGAGCCCGAGTCAATTTCCAGCAGAAATCTTCCCCATCAAAGAAAGATTCGATTTGAACTTCAACCAGATGTTGAGTGGACAAGGATAACTTTGCCTTTTCAACCTCTCTTCTCAATTTTTGGATGGAATTCTTGTTCTTAGAAGCATCCTTCCCAGTCTTCTTCTTGTATTGTTTGAGGAAGGATTCAATGACTCTCTGATTGAAATCATCTCCACCCAAGTGAGAATCCCTACTAGTGGATTCTATCTCAAAGACTCCAGAATCAATAGTCAAGATGGAGACATCAAAAGTACCACTCCCCAAATCGTAGACAACAACGTTCTTCTCTTTATTTTCTCCGAGCCCGTATGCAATAGCTGCGGCGGTGGGCTCGTTGATGATTCTCAGTACATTCAGACCTGCAATGGTACCAGCCTCCTTGGTGCATTTACGTTGCGCATCATTGAAATATGCTGGTACAGTAACGACTGCATATTCTACCTTTCTTCCAAGATATGCTTCTGCAATTTCTTTCATTCTTGCCAATAACATTCCAGAGATTTCTTCAGATGAGAATATTTTCTTCTCTCCTTTAACTTCCACCTCAAAGAACGGTTTGTTGTTTTTATTTAAGATGGTGAATGGCAATAATTTAATATCTCTTTGTACTGATGGTTCATCGAATCTTCTTCCAATGAATCTCTTCACATCATATAATGTGTTTGTTGGATTGAGATGTGCTTGATTTTTTGCTTCTTCTCCAATCAATATTTCTCCGTCTTTTGTAAATGCTACATATGATGGTGTTTTACCTATGATTTCTATTTTGCCTTTTTCCCACACTCCAACAAGTTTTGTTTTCAGATATTTTTTTTGTTCTTTTTTTTTTTTAAATTTTACCAAATCAATCCCTAATACTTGTTTAATCTTTTTTCTGTCGTTCTCCACACATGATCTTGAACGCAATATTGCTGAAAAGATGAGCAATCCAAGTATTATTGTGTTGAATTTCATTTTTTAAAAATTTTATTCAGAAAAAATTTTAAATCTCAAATTATTTTTAATTTGAGTCATCAAAAATTTTAGTCAAAAAACTGCATAAAAATGTTAAAAAATCTCTTCTAAATCTTAATTGCATTCGAAATTTTTGGCACAGTTTGATCTTTTCAAATTCTTTCTGTGATAAATACTTTTTTTTAGTTAACTTTAGCTAACCTTTTTTAGTTAACTTTTTAACATTTTAAATGTTTCTTGTTTTCAAGAAAAAATCTCAAATACTCTCATCTTTATTATCTGTGGACATTTAGTAAAATTTTGAAAATATTGATGTCGATTTAAGCTCTTTTGAAGATATCAATACGGCATTTGTAGCACTCTCTCAAAATAATAATTAAGATAAAAGAATTAAAGTTACTTTTTACATATGCTACACTTCTCTGGTATTTATAGACTCCAATTTGGAAAAATTGAAAGATGTTTCAGCCGATTGATGTAGTTCCGAAAAATGGCTCAAATGTTTGGGTTTGAAAGTCAATGAAGAAAATAAAAAAATAAAAAAGGTTTCAAGATCTTTGAGATTCATCATGTTCTACAAGTTGATCCCTTCTTTTTAATCAGATTCAAAAAAAATTTGTGTTTGATCAAATTTTAAAGAAAAATAAAAATTAAAAAAAAAATGAAGAAAAATTTCAATTTTCACAATCATATAAAGGCAAAAAACAATATTTTTCTCACATCCAATCTATTTCGCTCATTTTCCTTACATCCATCTTCCTTCAGCCAAATAAAAAGCCAGAAAGAAAAATATTGGAATCAAATCTCTTTGAAGAAGGGAGTATATAAGATGCAAATAAAGAACTATCATTCATCCATATCGAATATGGAAGAAATGAATAAACAATCCTCCGAAAATGGTAAAAAAAAAACGAGAAATATCCTTATCTTGGATATATCAGCGAACAATATTCTTATACTGAGATCAAGATAGGGTTTTATATCCTATATAAATATAATTTTAACATCAATTTGGTTTAAAAAAAAAAAATAATAAAAGAGACAAACGCGTTAGAGGAGATAGGAATAGAAATAATAGAGAGAAAGATCGCGCCAAAAGAAAGCGCAGAGAAAGTGATGGAGGTGTACAAACAAAACCAAAAGAAAGGCCTCCTCTTCGCATCGCAGCTCTTCTCCAAGCTCTGGCTCGAGTCTCCAAAGGATGATTTGGAGTATATCTCCTCTGTTTTGGTTCATTTGGTTTATGGTTTCGATTCTCCTGATGTCGTCGACTATAACTCTTTAGTTGGTGAAAATTTTCAAAAAACTTTTTTTAAACATTTTTTTTAAGACAATCAATTTATTTAATAATTTTAAAGGAATACTATTTTAATTGGTTTTTTTTTTCAACGTCAAATTTTCTAAATTTTTTTTTTAATTTTTTTGATATTTTATTTTAATTTTTTTAAAATTTCTTTTTGATGAAAAGGAGGAAAAATTTTAGATAAGATGATCACAGATGACTTGGAAAAATGGGACGTGGAAAAAGTGTTTAGACTCCTCAAATACATTGAAAAATCTCGCTCTAATCTATATAATAATGTTGTGGAAAGCAGAGATGTGGCTAATGAAAGGGCAAGATATTTGGGAAAGTTAATCAGTGATGTTTGCCATCCTTTTGAAAGAGTTATCAATGATTTTTATTCAAAATTGATCAAAAAAATTATTGTCTCGGGTAAAATAAAAACAGTTTTTATTTAAATTATTTTTGTTTTCTAAAATTTTTTTTATTTTAGGATATTTTTTCAGAGAAATGCAAGATCCAGAAAGCCAAAAAGAGGTAGTGGATAGTGAGTTCGTAGGACACTTGATCGGAAACTCTTTCCAAAAGCTAGTTCCACAACTCACCAACAAAGAGTGTGGAGAACAATTACAAACTATAACAGAGTTGTGCATCCAACAGTTCAATGTAAAGTCTATCAAAGAAGGGCTCAAAAGTATTAAAGACGATGAAATAACTTCTTTTAAAGCTTATGTGATTGCAGAGGTTTCCAGAAGCAGTGGAGAGACCGACTCATTGTGGATCAACTCTATGATGAATCATTTGAGTTCAAAGATGGATAAGAAAAAAGTTATTCCTTTATTTGTGGAGAGGGTTCAGTTGTTGATAGCACACAACAAAACAAAAAAGTCATGGTTCAAAAAATTATTTAATCTTTGAGATTTAAAGAAAAAAAAAAAATTAATTTTATTAAATATTTCAAAATTTAATTTGTTTCATCATCATTATCAACATTTTTGGATGAAACACATTTAAACAAAGCAAGAGAGATCAAACCGATAGCCAAAAGACCCAAAGGAATACCAATAGCTAAAAATAGGTCCAAGTCGTCGTTTCTAGACTTACCAGAAGCAAGAGGAGGAGCAGAAGTAGGAACAACAACAACATTGGACAAAGTAGGGCTGGTAGTAGGAGGTTCAGAAGGATTGTCAGCTTCGTCAGACAAAACCTTGAGATCACTATCAAAGTCTGTGTATTGACACTCACAGTCCAAAACAGTAAGGGTGGTGTTACAAGAAGAGGCGTTTTGGGAAGGATCAGAGCAAACAATGGTGTACTTTGGAAAAGCATACTTGGAGGTTTTTTCCACAGCATCACCCAGTTCTGTCACATTTTCAGGTAAAATGAGAAGAGGATACCAAAAAGTGTTGGTAGATAAAACACAAACTGTAACATAACCATCCGACGAAGTACAATAGAATGGTGGTAAAGTTGGAGTGGTGGTTGGAGTTGCAGTATTAGATGCATCAGGATTGACTGTTGAAGTTGCAGTGTTAGAAGCATCAGGATTTACTGTTGAAGTTGCAGTATTAGATGCATTAGGATTCAAAGTAGAAGTTGCAGTATTGGATGCATTAGGATTCAAAGTTGAAGTTGCAGTGTTAGAAGCATCAGGATTGACTGTTGAAGTTGCAGTATTAGATGCATTAGGATTCAAAGTAGAAGTTGCAGTGTTGGATGCATTAGGATTCAAAGTTGAAGTTGCAGTATTAGATGCATTAGGATTGACTGTAGAAGTTGCAGTGTTGGATGCATTAGGATTCATTGTTGAAGTTGCAGTATTAGATGCATCAGGATTGACTGTTGAAGTTGCAGTATTGGATGCATTAGGATTCAAAGTTGAAGTTGCAGTAATAGTAATATTAGGGTTCAAAGTCGAAGTAGCAGTATTGGATGCATTAGGATTCAAAGTTGAAGTTGCAGTA
>JAMYWO010000031.1:0-36330 GCA_024220525.1 Cochliopodium minus | reverse complement strand
CAGTAATAGTAATATTAGGGTTCAAAGTCGAAGTAGCAGTATTGGATGCATTAGGATTCAAAGTTGAAGTTGCAGTATTAGAAGCATTAGGATTCAAAGTTGAAGTTGCAGTATTGGAAGCATTAGGATTCAAAGTGGATGTTGCAGTGTTGGAAGCATTAGGATTGACTGTCGAAGTTGCAGTATTAGAAGCATTAGGGTTCAAAGTTGATGTTGCAGTGTTGGAAGCATTAGGATCAATAGTTGATGTTGCAGTGTTAGAAGCATTAGGATTCAAAGTTGAAGTTGCAGTATTAGAAGCATTAGGATTGACTGTCGAAGTTGCAGTATTAGATGCATTAGGATTCAAAGTTGATGTTGCAGTGTTGGATGCATTAGGATTCAAAGTTGATGTTGCAGTATTAGAAGAATTAGGGTTCAAAGTTGATGTTGCAGTATTGGAAGCATTAGGATTGACTGTCGAAGTTGCAGTGTTAGAAGCATTAGGGTTCAAAGTTGATGTAGCAGTATTGGAAGCATTAGGATCAATAGTCGAAGTTGCAGTATTGGAAGCATTAGGATTCAAAGTAGAGGTTACACTGTTGGAAGCATTAGGATTGACCGTAGAAGCGCTGGGGTTAGCGGTGGCATCAAGAATGATTGTCGAAGTAGGAGAAAATGACGGTTTAAAAGTAGGTGCAAAAGTTGGAGGTTGAGTTTCAACACCAAAGCCACACATGCAATCCAAAATAATGGAAGAGCCATTGATTAAAACAGGAAAACCAGGATATTGGGAATTTGGAAAAATTATAAATACTTTTGATACATCTCCAACTGGAACATCTTGTAATACATAACCTGATGAGGAGGATAAAGATGGAATGCATAATTTTACTGTTCCAGACAAAGGACAAGCGTTTTGACAATTGTAGCAATTAGCACCACTTTGGCAAACACAAGATGAATCTTTTGTTGTATCATCGGAACATTGTCCACAGTCATCAATGAACAAAGGCGAATAACATCCAGGAGGGAGTGTTGGAACTTCAGTAGGTGCTACTGTTGGAATTTCTGTTGGTGTAAATGTAGGAGCTAGAGTGTCAGGTGTGAGAGTTCCTACTTGTTCAGTAGGATTAACTGTGTTGGATGTAGTTGGACTATTTGTTGGTTGTATACTAGTTGGGTTTACAGTTGATTGTGGGGTATCTGATTGAAGAGTATTGGTTTCACTTGGTACAACTGTACTAGACGCACTAGGTTGCAAAGTTGCTTGTGTACTTGTAGTTGGATTGGTTGTGTCAGATGCACTTGGACTTGTTGTTGTTGGTTGTGTACTTGTGCCAACAGTTGGATTTACAGTAGATTGTGAAGTTTCCGAAGATTGAGGAGTATTAGTTTCACTTGATACAAGTGTATTAGACGCACTTGGACTTGTTGTCGCTTGTGTACTTGTACTGGTAGTTGGGTTGGTTGTGTCAGATGAACTTGGACTGGTTGTAGTTGGATTTGCTGTGTCAGATGAAGTTGGGCTTTGTGTTGGCTGTGTACTTGTGCCAACAGTTGGATTTTCAGTAGTTGGGTTTACAGTTTCAGAAGATTGAGGAGTATTGGTTTCACTTGATACAACTGTATTAGACGCACTTGGACTTGTTGTTGCTTGTGTACTTGTACTGGTAGTTGGATTGGTTGTGTCAGATGCACTTGGACTTGTTGTTGGTTGTGTACTTGTACTTGTAGTTGGGTTGGTTGTGTTATATACACTTGGACTGGTTGTAATTGGATTGGCTGTGTCAGATGAAGTTGGGCTTTGTGTTGGCTGTGTACTTGTGCCAACAGTTGGATTTTCAGTAGATTGTGAAGTTTCAGAAGATTGAAGAGTATTGGTTTCACTTGATACAACTGTATTAGACGCACTTGGACTTGTTGTTGCTTGTGTACTTGTACTGGTAGTTGGATTGGTTGTGTCAGATGCACTTGGATTGGTTGTTGTTGCACTTGTAGTTGGGTTGGTTGTGTCAGATACACTTGGATTGGTTGTTGTTGCACTTGTAGTTGGGTTGGTTGTGTCATATACACTTGGACTGGTTGTAGTTGGATTGGCTGTGTCAGATGAAGTTGGGGTTTGTGTTGTTTGTGTGCTTGTCACAGTAGTTGGGTTTTCAGTTGATTGTGAAGTTTCAGAAGATTGAAGAGTGTTGGTTTCACTTGATACAACTGTATTAGACGCACTTGGACTTGTTGTCGCTTGTGTACTTGTACTGGTAGTTGGATTGGTTGTGTCAGATGCACTTGGACTTGTTGTTGGTTGTGTACTTGTAGTTGGGTTGATTGTGTCAGATGAACTTGGACTGGTTGTTGTTGGATATGCTGTGTCAGATGAAGTTGGATTAGTTGTTGGCTGTGTACTTGTGCCAACAGTTGGATTAACAGTAGTTGGGTTTACAGTTTCAGAGGATTGAGGAGTATTGGTTTCACTTGATACAACTGTATTAGACGCACTTGGACTTGTTGTTGCTTGTGTACTTGTACTGGTAGTTGGGTTGGTTGTGTCAGATGTACTTGGACTGGTTGTTGGACTGGTTGTAGTTGGGTTGGCTGTGTCAGATGAAGTCGGACTTTGTGTTGTTTGTGTGCTTGGGTTTTCAGTTGATTGTGAAGTTTCAGAAGATTGAGGTGTATTGGTTTCACTTGATACAACTGTATTGGTTGGTTGAGAAGTAGAAGTGATACTTTCAGTAGTTTGAAAAGTAGAGGATTGGGAAACATTGGTTCCAGATGGATTAACAGTGGGAGATTGGGTATCAGATGATTGAGAACTGCTTGTCCCACTTGGTATGACTGTACTTGGCTGTACGCTTGTTGAATTACTTGGGATAACTGTGGAAGTTACTGTATCAGTGATATTCTGATTTGATGTTGGAATTGATGTTACGCTTGGTTCAAAAGTTACTGTTGGGATGTTTGATGTGCTTGGGTTAATTGTCGAAGCAGAGGTATCAGATGGATTTGATGTGGGGGTTGGTGTCAATGTTTGTGGAATGATTATATTGGTATTATTACAATTACAATCCAATATTATCAGAGAACCATTTATATTAGCTGGGAACCCAGGATATTGTGAATTTGGAAAAATTGTAAATATTTTTGATACATCTCCAATTGGAACATCTTGTAAAACATAACCTGATGAGGAGGATAAAGATGGTATGCATAATTTTACAGATCCTGATATTTGACAAATATTTGGGCAAGTCAAACAATTTGTTCCTTCACTATTACAAATACAAGATGTATCATTAGATACTGAATCTGAACACTGCCCACAATCATCAAGAAATGATGGTAAATCACAAGTTGTTGATCTTTCTATCCTTTTATGATTATTTGACACAGTTAAATTGACAAGATTAATCTTCTCTTTTACTGGGGGGAGTTTAAAATTGATATATGATCTAAGATTTTTTCCAATGAGTTTTATATTTGATGAATTTGATTTATTTTTTTTTACCTATCTTCTACTGTATCATATTCCATACAATAAATTGAGAATAAATAAATAACTATGAATGATACAACATATTTGAAAGAATACAGCCTCATGCTATTTATTCTATAACCCAATATTTTTTTTTTTTTTTTTTTTTTAACACCATTTAAATTTTGACACATTATTTATTTTTTTTCACATAGATATCTTCAAAAAAGAAAAAAAATTGATGATGGAAATGAACTCATGACTAATTGGATCAATACCGAGTAAACATTAAAAACCAAGAATCGCATCGAAATTAAAACAAAAAATAAATATTTTTCTTTCTAATTAAGATATATGTTATTCTCGGGCATAATGAGCATCCACAAAATTTTTTTTTGTAAAATCATTTGAATGCATTATAAAGATAAAGTGATTTCAATTACAATAATCACTAAGCAATATACTTGAAATGATCTGATATAAACAGAACTAAAAAATTTGATGCCAAGTAATTTTGAATAATTTGTACAAATTTGAGTTGATTAATATTGATCCTTTTTCAATTTTATAAATTTTATTTGAGTAAGATTGATAAGAAAATATGTCGATTGTAAATTGAATTCCAAATTGTATTTTGGATAAATTCAAAATATAATTGTTTAAAAATTAGAAAGTTAAATTGTATTTATCTTATTTGATTCATGTTTACAAACTATTCTTCGTTAGTTATTTATTTGGTGGAATTATTATTTAAATGTCTTGAAATTTTGTTTCTATTTTTTTGATTCAATTAAAAATTTCAAAAAATAATCAAATTGTAAGTTGACGCCAAATTCAATAAGATCTATCGAATAAGGATTTGCACAATTAAAGAAAAATACTTTTTAAATAGAAAAAAAAAAAAAAAATAAAAAGCTTTTTTACCATGTATATTGAGAAGGCTTTTTTAATATTCTTTCTGCTCATAATTTTGAATGTATCATTCAGTCAAAAATGTGCATTTATAAGTGAGGGATCTCCATATGGTCCCCAACCATATACTGGGCCACCTATAATCGTATAATTTATTATTATTTGGATTTAAAAATTATTGGTTTCATATCTAATCTCTTTAATCTTTGTAAATTATAGCCAAATCCTCCATTAACACCAGGAGTTTGCCCGTTATTCAATGATGAAGCTGTCTGTTGTTTCGAAAATCAAACAGAACAGATTCAATCAAACATGAGAACAGGTAATTTAGCTTTGAATTGCAAAAATATTTGTAAAATTTGGCTTATTAAATATTTTTTAATAAATAGCTGAAATGATATTTGGAAAATGTAATGCATGTGTCCAGAACATGTTTACATTATGGTGCGGTAAGGATCAATAAATATATAAATCAAAATCATTTAAGAATAAAATAATTTATAAATCTCTTATTTTCAAAATATAAATCTTTAGCTTATACATGCTCGCCATATCAAGGGACTTTCGTCAATGTAACCTCCTACAGAGATATTTTTGGATACAATGTCGTTGAATCCACAACCTATACCTTGAATCCTACATTTGCACAAGCACTCTATGATTCATGTAAATGGACAACAATGGAGGGAGGTGTTGTAGTAAAAGATGAATATAAAACATATGCAGATTTTTTAAATTTCATGGGACAAGACAATCCACAGGTAAAGATAATATAAAAATATAGCTTACATCTCTTTTTTTCTATTTGAATCTATTTATTTTCAATATAAAGATGAAAATCTCCTTCTTATTTGATGAAAATATTGGATATAATGCTCCTGTCGTACCATGTAACGATGAGACCTATTTTTGCTCATGTTCAAATTGCCAGCCATCATGTAAGACAGCAGTCAACTTGAATCTCACCAATTATGAGCAATGTCACATCAAGATGTTTGGAGAAGAATGGCTCTGCCTTGAGTTAGGAATGGCATTTGCATATTACGGATTTGTTGTAGTTGCACTCATAATCACATCCATCTATATTTCCACGAGTGCAAATGGAAATAAACAAAGAAATGAACCTATCTATCAAAGCGATAGCTCCGAAAAGGAAGGAAGCAAAAAATTTGGGATTGGAACTGGTATTACAAGTATTGCCATTGGAATTATCTTTATCATCATTGCTGTTTCTGTTGCTCATCTGAAATCCACAACATGCAAAATCCAAATCTTCGGAACTGAATGGATGTGTACTAGTGTCTATCTTTTCCTTGTTGGTTTGATTCTCATCCTTCTCGGTGCTGTTGTGGTTGCACTTACCACATGCATCGTTCACCAAAATCAACTCCCTCGCACCACTGTAAAAACTTCCGGAAAGAATATAGATCATCTTGCAATGGAAGATCTCAATTTGATTCAAAGATTTTTTTACAAATTCGGATCAGTGATTGCTCACAATCCAAAGTTGGTCGTTTTCATTTGTTTGCTCATCGTTGGTGGTTTGGGTGTCGGTATCATGAAGTTGGAAATTATTGAACAACCTGAACAACTTTGGGTTCCTCCTGGAAGTAGATCTGCAACCGAAAAAGATTACTTTGACAAGATGTTCGGTCCTTTTTACAGAATTGAACAACTTATTATGACATCCACCAATGAAGTTGATCTCAAGATGGTTCAGCTAGAAATATTGGAAGAAATTTTAATTCTCCAACAAGAAATTATGAATATCAAATTTTTGTTCAACACTTCAAGCGGAGAGGAGGCTTTGAGCGATGGAGTAGGTGTTGTTAACATAACTATTGAGGACTTGTGTTTTAAACCTATCCCGGGTCAAAGCTGCCTCGTAGAATCTCCATTGGAGTTTTGGCAATCTAACAACTACACATTGTACCACGGTATCCATTCAGGAACTATCAATGCAACTACTGTACAGGAAGTTATTGACCAATGTACAGCTAATCTTTTGATTCCTGTTTGTATGAGTAGTATTGGATCTCCTAATGAACCTGATGTAGTGTTTGGTGGGTTCAATATGACCTCTAAAGATTATGTCAATTCTACTGCCCTTTCCATCACCTGGCTCCTTAACAACTTCCCAGAAAACAGAACTGTTTCAAGATTGTGGGAAGAAAAAATGTTGGCAATCTTGTACCAAAGAACATACAAATATATCAGAGTTTCTTACAGTGCTCAAAGATCTGTCCAAGATGAATTGACGAGAGAAGACAGTGCCGACATTTCTACCATTGTTATTTCGTATGTTGTCATGTTCTTGTACGTTTCCGTTTCTCTCGGTAACATCTGGCCTTTGTGTGGAGGAAAGAAACCACTTTTCGTAAGAACTAAATTCTTTTTGGGACTTGGTGGAGTTCTTATGGTGGTATTTTCGGTCATCATGTCTGTAGGGTTTTCTGCATTAATTGGTGTCAAAGCTACTCTTATTATCTCTGAAGTCATCCCTTTTCTTGTTCTTGCCATCGGAGTTGATAATATTTTCATTCTCGTCAACACTTTGCAAACCATGAACGGAAGCAGCTACAGCTTGCATGAGAGAATCGCCAGAACTTTGGCTATTGCAGGTCCTTCCATTACTTTGGCTTCCATCTCTGAAGCACTCGCATTTCTTTTGGGAGCATTCACCAAGATGCCTGCTGTACAAGCGTTTGCTATTTACGCTGCTTTCGCCATCTTCTTCGACTTTTTGTTGCAGATCACTTGCTTCGTTGCTTTGATGACCATGGATGCTAGAAGAACTATGGATAGTAGAGTTGATTGCTTTCCTTGTGTCAAGACTGGTCCAAGCGAAATGGAGGATGAAGAAGAAGAAGAGGAGGAAGAAAATCAATACAGTAAAGATTTTTTTCTTTTCATATTTTTTTATTAATTTTTTTTTTCTTTAATTTTTTTGATCATTAGAAAATAAAAAAGAAGAAACTGTTAACACTGGAAGCAAAGATGAGGGTGTTTTGAGACAATTCATTGAAAAGTACTACGCTCCATTTTTGTTTCATCCTGCTGTCAAAGTCATTGTCCTTTTGTTGTTTGTTGGTATCTTTTTTGGAGGTCTTAGTTTTTTCACTTCTGTCGACGTCGGTCTCGACCAATCTGTCGCTTTGCCCAGAAACTCCTACCTCCAAGATTACTTTAGTAACATGTCTGCTTATTTGGCTGTAGGACCTCCTGTTTATATGGTCATCAGAGACGGATTCAACTACACGCACGTAATTTCTTTTTATTATTTTTTAAAATTTAATTATTTTATTTTTTATTTTTTATTTAAAAAGTACGTGGAACAGAATGACTTGTGTGCCTCGCTGCCGGGTTGCCACAACAACTCGCTTATGAACATCGTCAATGTCATTCCTTATATGACTGGCCAAACTTATGCATGGATCGATGATTATCTCCGCTGGGCTCAATTCACTACTTGTTGTCTTGAATATGACGGACATAAATGCTTAAAGAATCATGAAGGTAAATTATTTAGTTTCTTTTGGTTTATTTTTTTTAATTAAAATTTTTAATTATTTTTAATTTTTTATTTAATTTTTTAATTATTTTTAATTTTAATTTTTTTTTAATTGTAGGAAACAACACTTGTAAGACTTGTTATGCTCTTGACGCCCAAGCTCGTCCTACTGTCGAACAATTCTACAAATATCTCCCATGGTTCCTCTCCAACTCCTCCATCGAGAACGTTCCTATTCCCATCTGTGCCATCACCGGTGAGGCTTACGTTTCCGATATCGCTTTCTCCAGCTCCAATGACATCATTTCTAGTAGGTTGAGATCTTATCACACTATTCTCAAGAATCAATCGGATTATATAAACGCTTTGAAGGTAAAAAAACTGAGATTAATTTTCTTTTTAATTTTAATTTTTTATTTTTTTGTTTTTCTTTTACACAGGTCGCTTACGAAGTTGCAGACGAAATCAACAAGAGTCCTGACTTCAATGGAATGCAAGTGTTTCCTTACTCTGTCTTCTACATCTTCTTTGAGCAGTATCTCTACATCCACAGTGTCGCTTTGATGGTTTGCGGGTAAATTTAATTAATTTATTATTTTTTATTAATTTTTTTTATTTTTTTAAATTTTTCGTTAATTTTTAATTTTTTGTAAAGTTTGGCTCTTTTGGGTATTTTTGTTGTGACTCTTCTTTTGTTGGGCAGCCCCACCGCTTCCTTCATCATCGTCATTTTGGTCACCATGATTGAAATCGACCTCGTTGGTGCGATGTACCTCTGGAACATTTCTCTGAATGCCGTATCTGTTGTAAATATGGTCATGGTAAAAATTTTTTATTTTTTATATTTTGATTTTAGATTTTTTTTTAATTATTTAATTTTATATTTTTCATTTTATTTTTATTTTTAGGCTATTGGTATTTCTGTAGAGTTCTGTGTTCATATCACCCACAGTTTTTGTAAATTAGAAGGTACACGTTCAGAGAGAGCAATGAGAGCTTTGATTGAAACAGGCAAGAAAAAAAATTCATTTTTTAAATATTTAAAGAACATTTTTCAATTAATTTTTTTTTTGTTTTTTAATAAAAATTTTATTTAGGAAGTTCCATTTTGAGTGGTATTACCTTGACTAAGTTTTTTGGAGTTATCGTTCTTGCATTTTCCCCTTCTGAGATTTTTGAAGTCTACTATTTCAGAATGTACTTGCTCATCGTTTTGTTGGGTGCTGGCCATGGTTTGATTTTGTTGCCTGTCATTCTTTCTTGGTTGGGTCCTCAGAGAGGATCTATTTATGACAAACTCAAGGGCAACAACCAATACACTAAAATCAACAATCAAATCAATTGATTTTGTTTTTTAATTTTTAAATAAAAAAGATGATTTAAATAAAATTTTAATAATCCTTTTTGTGAGAATTTATAAGATATCTTTAACAAANGGCTCGACGCAGAATAAAAAAAAAAAAGAAGCAATAGTGAAAGAAAAAAAAAAATGATGAAATTTGAAAATAAAATGTAAAAAATAAAAATAAAATAAAATATAAAAATAAAAAATAATTAAAAAAAAATAAAAAAAAAATTTTAATCTATTATTTTTAATTGAAGAAATGGCAACCTTTGAAAGTGTCTTTCTTGGTGCCATAACCATTTTCGTGATGGTACCCCACAAAGAAGTAGCAGTATGTAGTTTCTTCTCTTTTGAACAGTTTGTCCACCAAAACTGCCTCCGAAAAAATTTGGAAAGATTTTGCTTTTAAAAAAAAAATAAAAAAATTAAAAAATAAAAAATAAAAAAACAAAAAAATAAGATGAAATAAAAAAATAAAAAATAAAAAAATAAAAAAATAAGATGAAATGAAAAAATTAGAAAGAATTTAAATTATTTTTTTTGAAAATCAAAAATAAAAAAACAAAACAAATAGTTTAAAAAATAAAATGAATAAAAATGAAAATAAAAATAAAATAAAAAAATAAAAAACAAAAATAAAAATAAAAATAAAAATAAAAATATAAAATAAAAAAAAAGTACCAAAGTTCTTCTTCATCTGCCACCCAAAAAAATATCTCATTCCTGCAGCTAGTTTGTTTCCTCTCATACTGCTTTCCAAACAAAGATTTTTGGCCTTTTCATTGTTAAGAGGATGGCCTGCGCCACAAATCAATTTGAAGCTGCAAATAGCCTTTTCTGTTTAAATAAAATAAAACAAGAAAAAATAAATTTGTTTATTCAAAATAAAGAAATAAAAAATAAAAATAATAAAAAAAATAAAAATAAAAATAAAAATAAATAATAAATAATAAAAAATAAAAATAAGGTAGAAACAAAAAATAAAACAATAAAAATAAAAAAATAAGAAATTTTGATAATCAAAAAAATAAAAAATAAAAATAATAAAAAATAAAAAATAATAAAAAAATAAAAAAATAAAAAATAAAATAATAAATAAAATAAAATAAAAAAATAAGGTAGAAACAAAAAATAAAACGATAAAAATAAAAAAAATAAGAAATTTTGATAATCAAAAAATAAAATAAATAAAATAAAAATTAAATATTAAAAAAATGGGGTAGAAACAAAAAACAAAAACAAAAAACAAAAAAAAAAATAAAAATAAGAAATTTCGATAATCAAAAAATTGAAAAATAAAAAATAAATAAAAAAATTAAAATTAAAATTATTAATAAAATAAAAAAAATAAAAAATAAAATAAAAAATAAAAAATTATTATTAATCTTTTTAATTACCTTCTTGGAGTTTGTACTCCTTCTCTTTCCTCCTCTTCTCATGCTCTTGGCTCTCCTTCAACCTCAAATTCTTGATCTTCTCGAGCTCATCCCTCAAAGACTCATTCTCCTCGAAACTGAGCTTGAGCTTCTTGTTCAAGTTGGAAATGTCGCCCTTCATCTCCTGAACAGTGTCGTTCAACACCTCCAACTCGTTTTGTAGCTGGTCAATGAAAAGATTGGTTTTCTTGCTTTGTAACTTTGAGTTTTCCAAGTATTTCGCACATTCTCTTTGATGTAAAAGCACGAGCGGCTTTCTGTCTTTGTAGCTGCATCCCTCGCACTCTCCGAAATGTTCTTGCTGGCTTTGCGGATGATTTTTCGCCTCAAAGATTTTTATCTCCTCTTCGCAGTAGATGCATTTGCAATTCAGCTTTCCTATCAACACATTCAATTTTATGCTATCCTCTATCTCTTCTCCACATCCTGCACATCTGTTTTTTCCTTGATGGCAATTCTTGCATACATTTTTGGCACATATTTGACAGAATTTAGCCTCTATAAGCAGATTGGAGCATCCACATATCATTTTATCGTTGATGGGATCCAACAATTGAAATATTTCTTTCCCATCTTTATTTTTGATGGAATATCTCTCAATACTCCCTTTACTCTGTATAATAATAAATTATTACAAATAGTAATTAAAATTGGAGTTTCAAACCATTTTAAATAAATAATAATAAACGTTTTATGGGGATGATTTATTATGTGAACAAAAGGATAATTCCAAATTTTTTTTTTCAATTTTTTAATTTTTATAAATAATTTATAATTCCAATTTTGAACAAAAAAAAAAAGTTTTTTTTTTTTTGCTTTTTGGAAAGAAAAGATATATATACCTTTGAGTGAAAGAAACAAAAGGAAAAAAAAAAAAAATTATATGATTGGAGGTTAGTTGTTTTTTTTCCCCAAAATCAAAAGTTCCTTCCAAAGAAACCAACCTTCTGCCTGGTAGAATTCTCCTCCTTCAAAAGCAAATCGTTGGTAGCACTGATGATCTTCAAAGCGATGGACTTGGAACTCTCGATCATCTGAAACATCAAAGAAGGATCCAAAGTACCTTTGCCGCCCTTCTCCACACTGCAGATGTTGCCGACACTGTTGATGGTGACGATGACATTTGCTTGGACACATTGCTCTTCTTCGACGTTGGCGTCGACGATGAACTTGTTGCCCACCTTGTTGAGGGTGATGCAGACCGGAACTTTCTTGGAGTTGATTTTGTTGTAGTCTTGGGGATCGTCTGAGACTTCGATATCGTATGAATATTGTTTTTCTGAACTATTACTACTTTTATCTTTTCATTTTAACGGAAATTGGTTTGTTTATTTAAAAAAAAAAATGAAGCCAAAAATAAAGAAAAGATAATTAATTTGGGATAATAATTTGTTCTTCTTTGATATATTAAAATTAAAAACTTTTTTTGAAAAAAAAAAATTAAGAGTTTCAAAATAATTATGGACAAGAGAGAAAACCAAAAATAAATTATTAAATTATTCAAATAAAATTAATAAAAAAATGATAAAAAATCTTTAAAAAAAACTTCTTTTAAATAACTTTACCTTGTTTATCTTTTACAACTTTTAATATGTTTATTTTTGGTAATTTGACATCATATACAGCAGCTCTCGCAGCGATAGAGATCGCATCAAGCAGATTTCCTCCATTGCTCATAACCATGGCGTCGATATAGACCACCCAACACATTTCGGACTCCACTATACACAAATCTTCCAATGGGAATGATGATCTAAAACTGTTTTCTAATATTTTTGATAATTCGAAGTCTTGTTCTTCCCTTTCTTTTGAATCTTTATCTGAAATACTTTTTAAAAAAATTTGAAATTAAATTTTTTAAAAGTGATTGAAACAAAATTTAATATCCAAAATTATATATGAACCAAAATCAACATATTCAGTTTTATTGATCTCTTTATAAATTGATCATCCAAATTTGGGATAATTATTAAATTATGATATTGATGATAATATCATTCTTTGATTGAGTGAAGAGTAATGATAAAGATATATTCTACAATTATCAACCTATCCATTCAATATCTATGGTTTATATTTTATTTTCCATTGAATTTATCAAGATATTATAAACATGAGAAAAATATGAAAATAAAAAATAATAAAGATGAGGGAGGATATAAAGAGGAATAAGTACCTTTCAACATTAAATCTTAATATTCCTCGATTAGGATATTTTTTATCAGGCGATTCTATCATCAATTTGACACCCACAACCACATCAGTGTTGGGAGAGATGAATTTTAATCTGGAAGAACCATTACACAAGGGCAGGATTCCAGTCTCCAACACCATAGGACGATAATCGAGATTGGATCTTCCATCATTCCTTATCCCCAAATCGATCCCAGATATGATCCATTCTTGTTCACTTTTGGCTAATTTTAATCTAGTTGTACCTGTTGATGATGTGTCAGAAACATTCTCTTCCGTAATTACTGTTTCCATTTTTTTATTTTAATCAGAACAAGATTATCTGACAAAAAAAAAAACTGAGCAAAAAGGGTTTGGTTTTAAGATTCTAAATGTTCAAACCAAAATTGTGAATCCCCCTTTTAAATTTTTTTAATACCATCTTTTTCCAACTATAAACTTTTTTTCAATAGACCAAAACAAAAAAACATTTTGTAAACTTTAATAAAATAAGGTTGACTTGAAAGAATTTAATTTTGTTTTTAAAAAAATAATTAATATACATTCCCTAAAATAAATAAAGAAAAATTAGTTGTCAAGAGGCAAATACTCAACAACAAAAGCGAAAGTCTTGGTCCCGTTGCCCAGAAAAGGGATCTTGCCAGGATCATCGTAAAAATAGCCGTGGCCAGCATGCAAAGTGCAATTACCCTGAGAAAGCTCTGAAGAAAGAGGAAAAACAAAGGCAGAACGGCCGTCATTAAGTTCCAAAGTGTATTTGTTGCCATAAAACAAAATGTAAGCGTCAAGTTTCTCATAACCGGAAATACTGTTAAGATGTTCCATGAAGGAATCCCAAACGGAGTGAAAGTCTTTGAAATCAGTGCTGACCTCCGAGAGAAGGTCATCGGTGAACTGCCTCTTGAAGAACTTCCAGGAGTAGTGGTTGCACTGGCGGTCGAAGGACTTGGAGGATCCCGTGTACTTGGGAGCCTTGTTTTCTATGACGTCGAGGAACTCCTTGTCAAAATACTTTTTTCTCCAGAAGTGGCTGTTTTCCTCGTACAAGAAAATGTCCACAACATCTTTTCCAGATGTTTTTTTAATTTCTATTCAATAAATAAATTTTGATAAAAAAAAAAAGGAAAATAAAACATTAAGAATATTGAATGTTTTAATATTTAATTTGATTTATTTTTATTTTTTACCTCTTTCTATTAAATGTCCATATTCTTGACGATTCACAACGTAAATGTTGTAATAGGCGGAGGATTTGAAACTGAACAAAATGTCGATGTACCATTCTTCAGTCTCTTGCTTCTTCAAAAGAGCGCTGAACGGAGCTAATTTGTCAAGAGTCTTGGTACTTTGAATGTACAAACCAAACTTATCCGGAATTTCAGTAGCTTTGATCAAAAAAGTTCCCTTCAAATTTTAATCAAAAAAAATTTCGATTTCAAAAAAAAAAATTGAATAAAGATAAAAAATATTGAACAATAATACGAATAGATATCCAAATTTATAATTTTTTTTTAAAAATGATTTAAAAGAAATGATTTAAAAATAATTTAAGAACCAAATTTAGTTGATTTACCCAAAGAGCTGCCACAGAAAAAATACCTCTTTTTTCACCTAAAACAATCTCGTTGTAAACGGGATAGTCCTTGAAATTTCCAGTACGTCTCCCAACAACGCCCCAAAAGTTGGAGAAAAGTTCGGAATGTTTCCGCAACAAAGGAGCGACGAAAGGCTTATCTTCTGCAATCAAAGTGTTGAGAGTTTGGGGATAAAGGATGGAGTCCGTAGTGAAATAATAGTCACAGTTGTTTTCCAAAGTGGCGTAAATCGCATTCTTTTTGGCGATTTTCAAAACAGGCTCGTATTTGACGATGACATCTCTGTACATGTCGTTCTTCTTGAGCTCGTCGATCAAGTTGTGGATTTGGTTCCTTCCTTTGCCCTCGTATTGAAAGTTGATATAAAGCACTATGTTCTTCTTGTCGAAATCGAAGCGGAAAACGTGCTTGAAGAAGTCTTCCAAGAAGGGAAAGTCGTCGTGCAGAAAAATTGCGAAAAGAACCGTTTTGTCGTCAAAATAAGTCAACGAAGTGTTGAAAGTGGGAGGGAGGAGGTAAGGTGCGGGGGATGACTTTACTGAAGGAAAAAAGTTGTGCAGCATCTTCAAAAAAGATCTGGGGTAGGATCCTACGGGTCCTTCTCCGCTTATTATATAGGGGTTTGATGATCTGTGGAGACTCTCTATCAAAACTTTGGATCTTAGTCTATAACGCACCGGCTTTTTTTGTATCATGTAGTGATCTTCGAAGCGGGAGAATCCTGAAAGAGGTCCAAAGATCTTTTTCTTGTAATCGATCTTCATTTGGAATCTTCCATTCAGGAATGCTTCTGCGTAATACTTTTGTTCATCGTAATCTATGTTTGGGATTGGATATTCTTGGAACAGGTTGTATATTTGGTTCAATGGCCCCATGAATACCTTTGAATTTGGATATCTGAGGAAGGTTGGTGAGGGTGGAAATTGATTCTCCAATGATTTTCCTGCTTTGCAATCTTTATCTGCCATGAACACGATACTATCCTTCCCAAATTGTCTCTGATACAATGATGATATTTCATAGGGATAATCTATCGCCAATGAATCTTCATTTGTGCTCAAGATGAGCAATTCATCTATCAATTTATTGCTGATTCCATAATCCTTTGAATTGCTTTTCAATTTTCTCACCAAATCCCTCACTTTTATCATTTTCGATGCCCTCCCCTCCAATTCTTCTCCCATCCCTATCAATATGAAGGGATATCCATACACATTCAACGAATGGATCAGACTATTGAGATTCTCACTTAACTCATTTGCCACTATCACATTAATCACCATTCCATGAAATTTTATTCGCTTAATTTTATTTATAAATTCCTCAATATCCCTATCATTTTCAGATAATTCTATATTTGTTCCCCCAAAATTTGATATCTTTAGTTTGTTTTGTCATATAATATATTGGTCAATAAATTCTCAAGCTTTATCATTTTTTTTTTTTACCCAATTAAATTCAGATGTGTTCTGTAATTCATTATCTATTATCACATCTCTTATATAAACTGGCTTTAAAGATTTATCTTCATTAATCACTTCCTTTATTTTTTGATCAAGTAAATTCGTTTTTTTTGTGATAAATAGAGTGATGAATAAATAAAGCAAAATTATCATAAATAGCGAGATAGCTATTAATTTTTGCTTAATCATAGTTTGCCTTGAATGTGAATTGGCCAATTTTTTTATAATTTATATAAAATTAAAAGGGAACTGAGAAAATTATTTAATAATGACACGTTACTCACAATCACATCTATTAGAATCATCAACTTCATGATTATGAAATAAATTATTATTTCCGATTTGATATTTCTTTCATAAAAGTATATCACTATTTTATCTGAAATTTTGATAATATAGAAATTGAATTCTTTCAAATTTTTGAATAACAAAATTAATTTAAATTTGAACAAAGTTATTTAATTGATCTAAAAAAATTAATTATTTTTCAAATCAACAAGAGTCTCCTCATTATTATTGTTGTCGTTAGAAAGAGGAGGGTTGTTTTGCACAACATAAACATTGTTAGGAGGTTGCATCGAGTAACCTTGGACAGGAACGTTGTTCATTTGAGGATAACCCAAATTTTGAACAGGGTAGTTTTGAACAGGGTAGTTTTGTACAGGATAGTTTTGCACAGGATAATTTTGGGTTTGAGGATATCCTATGTTTTGGACAGGATAGTTTTGCACAGGATAATTTTGGCTATGATGTGGTTGGTTTTGCATTTGTATGTGATGATGTTGAGGATAGTTGTTTTGCACGATGTTTGCATTTTGATGGACATCTCTGATTTGGGTTTCGTAGTTTGGTGCAAGAGTCAAGAGCGCGCTGAGCAATTTAAGCAATAAAAATGCGAATACGGTGGTGGATAAGAGAATGAGGAAGATTGCAATGATAATCATCATTATTTCTCTACCTACATTCATTCTTTTGTATGCTAATACCATAAGGCCCAAGAAGAATGTTGTGATGATCGTGTGGAATATGCCGAATATCAATATCATCGATCTGTTTTTCCTTTTAATTGCAATCATTCCCATAACAAGAAGGGGAATACAAAACAAATAGAGCCATCCTCCAGATAAAGTGAACCATGTCTATTTTATTTTGATTAATATTAGGTTAAATTTTAAGGATGGGTTAAATGAAATTAAAATAATAGATGTTCAATGAATGCGATAGATTTTGAAAAGAAGTATTTTTTACAAATATCATGAGTTCGAATCCAGATAAGAAATAGAAGATGAAGCTGGAAATTTGATAGTATTTTTCCAATTTCAAAATTTCTTGATCTTGACTTGATAGATGTTGAACAAAGGGATTTGATTGTGGCAATCTTCCCAAATCTTACAATAATTGTTATTTTTTGTGATATTTAAGAATAAAGAATTTACCAGAATTTTCAGAAGGATGCAATTGTAATTCATCATTCAATTGTAACTGATCATCATCATCATCGTTATTTACACTCAATGGTCTATAATCATTCATTTTCAGCCTTTTCAATTTTTTTTAATTAAATATATTTTATTTATCATTTAATATTTCATTGAATAGTTCAACATCTAAATAAACCAAGTTGTTTGAGTGTTTAAGTACATTTGGATTAATTAAATTAATAGGAAATTGAATAACAAAATTAAATTGGACGAGTTATTTAATTGAACAAAAATTAATTATTTTTCAAATCAACAAGAGTCTCCTCATTATTATTGTTGTCGTTAGAAAGAGGAGGGTTGTTTTGCACAACATAAACATTGTTAGGAGGTTGCATCGAGTAACCTTGGACAGGAACGTTGTTCATTTGAGGATAACCCAAATTTTGAACAGGGTAGTTTTGAACAGGGTAGTTTTGTACAGGAAAGTTTTGCACAGGATAATTTTGGGTTTGAGGATATCCTATGTTTTGTACAGGGTAGTTTTGTACAGGATAATTTTGTACAGGATAGTTTTGTACTGGAAAATTTTGAAGAGGGACTTGTTGATTTTGCATCTGTACGTGATAATTTTGAGGATAGTTGTTTTGCACGATGTTTGCATTTTGATGAACATCTCTGATTTGAGTTTCGTAGTTTGGTGCAAGAATAAAGAGTGAATGGAGTGTTCTTAGCAACAAAAATGAGAATACTGTTGTGCACAAAAGAAAAAAAAAGATGATTGCAACTACTGACAGGATCAAACTTTTATATTTATTGCTCGTGCTGGATGACAATACTATAACGACCAATATGAAGAAAAATGCTGCGATCAAGCCGTGGAAAATTGAAAATACTAAGAGCATTGATCTGTTTTTCATTTTTGCTCCCATCATACCAATGACAAGAAGAGGAATCCCAATCAAATAAAACCATGCACCAGATAAACCAAACCAAATCTTTTTAAATTTGTATTTAGATTAGTATATTTCATTAATATATATTTCTTTATAATAATTGAATAATAATTATATATTTTAAGGTTGAAATCAAGTGTAATAACAAAAATAATCTTATTTAAGCTCAATATTTGTTTTTACAAATGCCAATAGTTCAAATCCAGCAAAGAAATAGAAAAAAAAACTCATAATTTGATAGTATTTTTCCAATTTCAAAATTTCTTGATCTTGACTTGATATATTCTCTATGAAGGGATTTGATTGTGGCAATCTTCCCAAATCTTATAATAATTGTTATTTTTTGTGATATTTAAGAATAAAGAATTTACCAGAATTTTCAGAAGGATGCAGCTGTAATTCAACTTCATTATTTACATTAAATGGTCTATAATTGCTATTATTCATTTTCTTCTTTTTTTTTTTTTTAAATTTTTTAAAGATAGAATTGTTGGATTTTAGTTTGTTAGTGTTGAAGCTGCAAAAATAAAATAGAGATCGCTTTGATACAAAAGTTCACATTGTCCAAAAAAAATCGTACTTGAATTTATTCCCGCCAATGTTTGAATATTAAATGATAAATTGATAAATTACTCAAATTGGGAAAGTATTGTTAGAAATAATTCACCAAAAATAAAATTAAAAAAAAAATGAGTATTTTATCATCTTATTTGGAATTATTTGAGCAATTAATCAATACAAAAAACTATGGGAAAATGAATGATTGCCTAAATAAAATCAAGCAGAATAGCAACATTGTGAAATTCAAAGAGATGCTTGATATCAATGTGGGAAGGGCAATAAACGAAATGAAATTCAAATTTTTGAAGATACTGATAGGATTTGATTCCCAGATGGAAATGGCACTGAAAATTATAGCCAATAGAGAAAATGAAAAGCTGGGAGAGAAAGAATCAAAGAAATTGAGCAAAATGAAGATATATCTCCAATCCAGATTGAAATGGCAGAATAAAATAGGGAATGAGAAGAAAATATCGATAAATAGAGTATTGAGCCTATTGGATGAAGGAATGAACAATATAGAATCTACAACAAAGAAGGTGATACTGATATTTGGACAAACACAAAGGGGGAAAAGTACATTGACGAATTATCTGCTGGGTACAACATATGAATATATCACAACAGAGAATACAGAGATGATCAAACCAAAAAAGAATAGTATGAAAGAACATACATTGGTTGGAAATTCACAAGCATCTTGCACATTATATCCAACAGTATGTAAGGGAGATAATCTCCCATACAGCATAATAGATATGCCAGGTTTCGATGACACAAGAGAAAACGAGGAAGGGATATGCATCTCTGTGAGTCCTTTGTTCGTATTCAATCAAACGAATCCTCCAAAGATATGCAACATCTTTCTGGTATGCTCCTACTCGGATATCTTTTTGGATTCAGGATTTCTTCATTTGAGAACAGTCACTTGTAGAGTGGGGAAAATCTTGCAACAAGAGAAAAATTTTGAAAATCTGATTTTCGTCGTAACAAAAGCACCCAAAAAACTTGCAAAGACAGATCTCTTGAAAAAGCTCCAGATAATAGAGTCGCAACTCAGAGAAGAAATAGAAAACTCGTACGGAGTCTCCAAAACGGACGACAAAAAGGCCAGTCTACTCACCATTTCGAGTGTCGTAAAGAACTCGGAGAGAAATGTAGTGATCTGCGACGTCACCAACGAAAACTCAAGAAAGGAGCTCCTCAGCCAAATCAAAACGTCTTCCAATAAGAACAAAATCTACCAAGGATTCAACTTTGGCTTTTATGACGAGATGACCTTTTCAAAGTTCAAGAAGATCATGAAGTGCGTGGTCGAAGACTTTTTTCTCATCAAAATGGGACTGGAACAAGGCAAGTTGGAAGTGGAAGAGACCGAAAGGAGCTACACCAAGAAGCTCTCGGACTTTGAGCAGCTCAACAAGGACGTCTACTTCCTCGCCGAGAAGACCAAGCTCGAGTACAAGGAGAAGATCAATGTGTGTATTGAAATCGCCGAGCAAGAGATCAAAAGGATGAAGGAGGAGAACGAGTTCAACAGAAAGAGGCTCGAGAATTTGGAGAAGGATGAAAGCACTTATGTCATGAAAACTATCTCCAAGACTTTTGACCAGAAGTTTCCCGAGTTCATCACCAAACTTCCCGTTGAGCCGAAGGCTTCCAACAACGGCTTTTTCTCCAATTTGTTTGGCGGAAACAGCGAGGACACTGATAAACTCAGGTTGGAGAGGGAGGATTATAAACAAAAGCTCGCCAAATATAACAGCTATATCAGTGACTTCAAATTGTTCAAAGTATCTAATTTTTTTAAATTATTTTAAATTATATTATTAATTAATTAAAAATTATTTTATTCAATTTGTTTTTATTATTTTTCATCTTCATTATTTTTTGTTTGATCTTTATAAAATGTTTTTAATTTTTTTAATTTTTATTTATAAATGTTTTTAAATCTTTATTAGATTTTTTTCTTTGAATTATTTTTTGAATAAGATTTTTTTATAGGAACACTCAATTAAAGAATCAGGAACATTCACAATAGAGGCAGTCGAAGAAATGTGCAGAATCAACTTCAACGCAAGATACTGCATCAACGAAGAAGTGATCTTCGTGGCCGACCAGCTGCACCACAAGTCCAACAGGAAAAAGACCATCACCGACGTCAAAGTGACCGAGAGAAAGGGCTGCAACGTCGAAGTGGAAATACACAGCAACAACGAAAAGGAAAGGAGATTCATCAAGTTTGACGACTGGAGAAACAACGAACATCTCTTTCACAGCACCCTGAAACATTCAGAGTTGAAAATGAAGATTGTCGGAGATTTCAAGTACGAGGGAAAGATTGAGTTCAAGTGTGAGTTTTACGGCTACAACAAGCAGCAGGACGAGATCATCGATGTGATCCTCAAGATCAAAAACAAAAATTCCGAGAATGAGAACAAAGTCAGGAATGAGAGCAAGGTTCTTTCTTATCGAGTGGACTCCCTCAAGAATTTTGGAAACGACACCAAGAAGATTGAAAATCTCAACGAGATCAAACAGACGCTTGCTGACGAAATCAATTCTCTCCGCAAACAGATCGGCTTGTTGGTCCAGAACTTCAGGTTGTTGGAGATGGAGTATAACATCAACTTGGAGACTTATTCTTTTGTACATAAGATTTTCAGTGTTCTCAGCATCGAGGACAAGAATTATGAGAAGATTTTCTTGGACTTTCTTAAGGAGGATTTGTCCGAGAAGAGAACTTTGTTTGAGAATCGATTCAATAAGAAGAGATCAAATGATATTAAAGGCAACAACGAGAACAACAAAAATAAAAAAGATAAAAAAGCCAATTAAAAGTTTATCCAATTTATTTTTTATTTCAATCCATTTTAAAATCAATTTATAATAATTCATCACTATCCAATAAATTATACGAAAAACTGTCCTCTTCATCATCAGAATCTATAAGTTGGCCTTCTTCCTTAAAGATGTGTTCATAGTTTCTCATTTTTTCATCAAAAGTAAATGTGGATTGAATGATAAGAAAAATGAGAGGTTTTGGAATTATTTGTTTCATAGTTTTTGAAAACAATTTAAAACACAGAAACACGATGAAGACGAAATTTTGATCAGTTTGTGAAAAAAATTTGTTTCTTTTCGCATTCCACAACCTTCCACTTTTAAAATCTGAAAACAATGTTGCAATGTTCTCTTTTACTTTTATCAAACCCAATTTAAAGTGAGTTCTTTGGTGAGAAAGGAGTGTTATCAAAGTTTCTTCTGAAATTGAATGAGATCTATCTTTTTTGAATACAACTTTGTTTCCTTTCGTGAATAAATTTGATTTACTTTCAATCAAATATTTGAGGATGCCAGGAGTAACATTTTTGTTTAAAACAGAAAAATAAAAGCAAGTTCTTTCTGGTAATTTGGGATCTGAATAATTTACATCACTTTTATTCTCCACCAAATATTTCACCATTTCGAGCGAAAATTTCTTGTTTACGCACAATCTGAGAAGAGGATTGGTCTCAGAATAAGTGTTTTTGCAGTTAACATCCATTTTGATATCGACCAAGTATTTCAAAATGTCAAAGTTTATATTCCTATTTTTGCAAGCAAGGTTTAAAGCATTGTTACCGCGTTCGCCAGTAGGTTTACATCCACTTTGTTTTCTACCAACACTTTTATCATTTCCAAATTGAAGGAAGGATTCCTACAAAGCACATTTATTGCCAATCTGTTGTATTCCCCATAGGTATTCACTTCCGATTTGTTTTCGATGAAATACTTGATCATTTCTGGAGTTATGGCCCTATTTTTGCATAACAAATGGAGTGAAGTATCTCTGAATATGTTCCCATCATCAAGTGGAAGTTTATTTTCGATGAAATACTTGATTATTTCGTAATTGAAAACTGGATTTTCAAGGATGATTCGTAATGGAGAATTTTCATTCCCATCAACCATATTAACATCCGCTTTGTATTCAACAAGTTTTTTTATCTCTTGTAAATCCAAAGATGATGAACAAAATTTCAGAAATGGGGTCATTCCACTCTTGTTTTTTTGATTGAGATCTGATTTTTTATCGACCAGATATTTCACTATTTCTATCGATCCCAAATTATTTATCAAAAGAAGGAGGGCGGTATCTCCGTGATAATTACTCAGAGATTTTAAATTGGTATCTGCATCATTTTCAATCAATAATTTCAACACCCCGAAATAATCCTCTTTATTTGACATATATAAAGTTTTATTCTCGCACAGTTTTTGTAATGGTGTCTTTCTCATTCCATCTGCAGCATTTGTGTTTGCTTTCATTTTTATCAATTCTTTTATTGATTCAAGATCGAGAGGAGTGAAAGAATTTAAAAGATAATTCAAAGGAAGATTAACAACATTCTCTTTATTTAATAATTGATTGGGATCTCCTCTATTCTTTATTATTTCTTTTATTCTCTCCTCCATTTTCTTTTTTTTTCGTGATTAAATTTCATTTGCTTTCAATCTGTTTCTTTCATAATTTTTGATAAAAATTAAAAATAAAAACATGTTCTATCTGGTGATTTAAGTTGTGAAGAATTGAGATCACTTTTATTCTCACTAAATACTAAACAGAGCTTTTCAAAGATGGAGCTTTATTTTATAAATGTCAAATAATCTTTCTGATAAAAAGCTGAATATTTAAATTAATTTGTATTTTTGTCAAAATACAAAACAATGAAATTTCAAAAACATTTGAATTTTTATGATCAAATTTCTTTTACCTTGGTATAAGAAAATTATGGGAAGAAATGATTGAATTCAGAGACTCAAAAATAGGATATTTATTTTCCCTATGCTTAAATTCAAAATAAAAAAAAATTATAAAAAAAATTCTGGTTTAAAGGAGAAGACATACAAGAGATGATATCAAATGAAAAAAAGAAAAAGAGATCTCTCAAAGAAAAAATGGTGAGAAAAGCTTGTTTTCATTGTCAAAAAACAAAGAGAAAATGCGATAATGTTAGACCGTGCAAAAATTGTCAAAAATATAACAGAGATTGTTATGATGTAGAAAATAAATTCAGAAAAAAGGTGACAGCACCTCCCAACATCAATTCAAATATAAAAATAAATGGTGAAGAATTAACTTCAAAAATAAATATACAACAAAATATACAAAATGATGAGACACCAACAACCACAATAAATCTGGCAGATGATTCTATATTTTCCTTTTTGGATCCCTATGTTGAATCAAATGTATATGAATCGTTGATAGAAGATGTAGAAGATCAATTTATAATTGAGATGAGGAGGGAAAATGAAATATTGAAGCGGGAATTAGAAGTGATGAAGCAAAAAGAGGAGATAATGGAGAAATATAAGAGATTTATGTTTCCCAACATACCCTCCTTTTTCCTACCTTTTGTTGGTTTGAAAGCAGGAACTATGTTTTATGCAGGTTATTTCACCGAAACCCTAAATCGTAATTGCAATGTGAATAAGAATCTAATCATCAAGGATATCTCGCAGAATATGGCCCTCTTTCTCGGATATACCCCTTCACAAATGATCAATCGTTGCGTCGATGATTTTACTCCTAATTACACTGAACAACAGATCCAATATGTTAACAAGGTAAAATTATATATTTTCAATTTGTTATGAGATCTCATTAAATCATCTTTATTGAGTGGAGAATCTTTGAAATATTTATATATCCTTCAATTTATAAATATAAAAAAAATTCAGAAATTAAGAAATAAAAATTTATTATTTATTTTAAATCATTTATTAATAAATTTTTTATTTAAATTCTCTGAAAATAATTAGAATCTCTTTGATCTTTGCCAAAACAAAGTAAATTATGTTCGGGTTTTGACTTTTGGGAGACATGCTCTCGGATTGATTTTATCTGTTGACATGATCACAACCATTTATTGTGATGATAAAAACAAACCCCACTTTATTTTTTCTTTCATCAAAGATATTCGAATCTTGGAAGATCAATTTCACAATCTAGATTCATTGTTGGAGAAAATTTATTAAAAGGAAAATCTTTACATTTTCCTTCTTCTCTTCTTTTCCACATTTTTCACTTTTTTATCACATTAAAAACTAATTTTTCATAAATTTTAAAAATTTGTTCTCTAAACTCTCAAATCTCTAGATAAAGATTTCTTTTCTCAAATGAAAATGTTTCAATCCATGTTTTAATTAAGAAACTTTTTAATTAAAAAGAGCTCACTTGGGAAAATGTATCAGTTGAAAATTATCTTTTTTCCTCTTTGACAATACCAAAAAATAACAAATAAAAATTAGATTAAGAAACTGTTTCCTATCAGATGAAACAGAAATACTTTTAATCAAGTGACCTTATAACCAGAAATGAAATTGAAGATCTTAAGCGTTTCCTCAAAGAGAAATACCCTATCACGGCACATATGACTTTTCTTAAACAGTTTAAATTGTTTCTAAAATGAGAGAAGGATGTTTTGTTCAATTTACTCAAAAATTTTAAGAATGAAGAAGAACTATTTTTTGAGCATGAATGAGATCTTTATCTTGAATTAAATTTAGTAATCATTAAAGTTGAGTCTTTTGGTGCAATAATTAAATTAATTAATATTTAATTAATAAAAATAAATTTTATGAGAATAATGTTATTAAAAAAAATTCAGTCTTAAAAAAAAATGAATAGGATGAGTAGTGGATTCCATTCAGAACATCTTTTGTTTTATTGTTGTAAAATCTTAATTATTTAATTGTAACTTTTTTTTATTCCTACGTCAACAAATCATCAAACAAAATAAAAGATGATGGAGATTTATATGGAATGGGAGAAAATAACTTTGGTCAATTAGGAATTGGAATAGATATAAAATGGACAGATAAACCAATTTTATTGATTAATGATAAAAATATAAAATCAATTTGTTTGGGAAATTGCTTTTCTTTGATCTTTTATAAAAATGGAGATTTATTTGCATTTGGATACAATGGATATGGACAATTAGGAATAGGAAATTATAAAGATCAATATAAACCAGTATTGGTGATGAATGATCCAACTATCAAACTAATTTCCTGTGGAGACGCTCATACAATGATTTACAAAGAAAATGGAGAATTGTTGGTGTTTGGTGATAATGAATTTGGACAATTAGGAATTGGAAATTCAGAAAAACAAAAATTTTCCCCAACTTTGTTGATGAAAGATAAAACGATCAAAATGATAAGATTGGGAGGTTTTCATTCAACCATTTACAAAGAAAATGGAGATTTGTTGGTTTTTGGATATAATCTAAGTGGACAACTTGGATTGGGAGATGTTGTTGATAAACATACACCCACTTTTTTATTGAATGATCTTGATATTGAAGATATTGTTTGTGGAGATAATTACACTATTTATCACAAGAAAAATGGAGAAATTTATGTTTTTGGAAACAAGTTAATTTTTTTTTAAAATTTCTTCAAATTAAAATTTTTTTTAAAAAATAATTTAATTTAAAAAATAGTATTAATAAAATATTGGGATTGAAAGAAAACGAGGGAATAATAAAAACACCAACTTTATTGATGAAAATAGAAAATATAAATATGATTAGAACATCATATCACACCCTCATTTTGAAAAAAGATGGAGAAATTATTGGTTTTGGATCCAATGAAGACCATAAATTAAGCTTAAAAATTGATGAAGATGAAATGTTGTCACCTCAATCAATTACGAAAGATAAAAACATTCAATCTATTCTTTGTTCTTCTTATTCTTCTTTCTTTCATTACAATGATGGAAACGTTTTTGCAAGAGGATCTTTTTCTTCAAAAAAACATTCTCATGGTTTGATTTTTAACAATCCTTCTTTGATGTTTATTGGATCAGGTGATGTTCTTGAATGGTCTACCCAAACTCACTCTCTTTTCTCAAATGAAATAAAACTGTCTATTCTTGAATTTGTTCTTGTTTCCAAATATTTTCAAAAGAAAATTGCATATAAACTTCCAAAATATCTTCTTCACTTAATCATTCATCTTTCTTTCATTTAAAAATTAAACAAAGTAAAAAAAATCAAAAATTAAATTAAAAAAAATAAAGGATTAAATAAATTTAAAGGGTTTTAAAAAGGTTTAGCAAATGGATATCATCCAGATCAATTCATGTTTTAATGTTGTCATTTTCTCACAACAAAAAAAAAAATTTTTCTCTAAACAGGCATTGCTAATAAAAGATTTTATTCTGTTAGTTAGTGTCATATCTCATTATAGTTTTCTTTTTCTTCTATTTTTTTAATTGGCTGCATCATGTGAAAAGCAACCTCAATGATACTTTGAATCCTGAATGAAACCTTGTTGAAGGATTACAAATAAATAAAAAAAAAATTGACAATAAAAATTAAAAATAAAAAATTAAAAATAAAAAATACTATTGCTCTCTTTGTGAAGGTTGCTTCGAAAAGCGATAGAAATATCTCCTATCGAGATCTCCAACGATGGTACATTGACACTCTTAGAGGCTTTTGTGATCGTAATATTTGGAAATCTGAGCAGATCCAACAGCATCTACCTAAAACACATATTTGCATTGCACCAATGTTTAATCTCTCCAAACACAATTCTCGATGAAAAAATGGATTTATTCTTTTGATCATATTTCAAAGAGAAAAATATAAACCTTTCAGTGAAATGTATTTTTAATTTTCTAAAAAGGGTGTCAAATTTTTATTGACAATTCTAAAAATTAAAATAAAAATTAGATTTAGAATCAGATGAAACACTTTATAGTATTGATATTGATTCTTCCATTTATCATTAAATCTTCATTATTGATGGATGATGGGTAAGAATATTCATTTTTGATTAGGAATATATAAACAATTATTCATAAAGGATATTGTTCAAATCTGAATCGAATTTGATAAATGAAGAATTAATAATCCCAAATGATACGATTAGGGAAAGTAAATCAGTATCTAGAGATGATTTTTGTTGCCCAATAGGCACATATCAAAGTAAATGTGGATTGTGTGTAGATTCAAAAGAAAATGAAACAAAACAATGTGGATGTAGTGATCAAGATTACAAAAATTGTGATTGTATGAAATGTAGAAATTCAGGCATCTCTAGTGGAGTGATCATCTGCATCTCACTGGGAAATAATGAATATATGAAAACGAATGTAGAAATGCAGAATGTGCCTTTCATAATGAATACAATCAATGGATCTATAATTCCAGGACATAGAAATGAGAATGGTGAAATAGTAGATTGTGAGTGCAAAGCAGAAATAAAAAAATGTCCAAGAGGTACAACATTGGATGATTGTGGATTATGCACAACCCCAGAAAACAGGAACAAAGCATGTAGTTGCCCAAGAGAAAGAAAATTGAAAAGAAAATGCATTGGATGCAATACATCCTCCATCTCAAGTGGCATACCAATCTGTGTTCCATCCAACAGCAGGATTCCTAATGATCCACATTATATTAAACAACATATTGAAAGGAAGAATGTGTTGGAATACATCCAAAATGTGAGAGGGATGGCATATCCTGGTCATTATTCTACTGATATGGATGGAAACAAAATCTTCCTTGATTGTGATTGCAGGGATGTGGTGATTGGATGCCTTGGAGGAACGACATTGGATGATTGTGGATTATGCACAACCCCAGAAAACAGAAACAAAGCATGTACTTGTACTGCACTACAAGAAAGGGATAGGGAATGTGTAGATTGTGGGCCATCCTCCATTTCAAGTGGATTAAAGATATGTGTCCCTTCCAACAGCAGCGATCCAAACGATCCAAATTACTTGCCTCATCACATTGAAAGGGATGATATCGAAATGTATTTGAACAATGTGCAAGGTGTGCTTTTTCCAGGACAATATTACACTTTCCCTGATGGATACACTGTTTTTATCAATTGCAGTTGTTCTGATATTCCCGTAAACTGTCCAAGAGGTACAACATTGGATGATTGTGGATTATGCACAACCCCAGAAAACAGAAACAAAGCATGTCAATGCTTTAATGAAACAAACACTAACAACTCTGCGAACACGTGCCAAGAATGTTACAACTCCACCATTTCAAGTGGTTTGGTCATTTGTGTTCCTTCCAACAGTACAAACACTGGTGATCCTCTTTATACAAAGTTGCACATCGAAAAAGAAGATGTCAACAGATATTTTAGAGAAGTTCCTGGAGTGTCATTTCCAGGAAGATATGTCGAAAATGGAACCATTTACTTGGACTGTGATTGTAATTCTACTGTGAGTAATCCTCCTACAGAGTCTCCTACTGAAATCCCTACAGAAACTCCCACCCAAGTTCCAACAGTTACACCCACACTCCCTCCTGGTTGTTTTCCTCCCAATTTCATTGATGATTGTGGTCAGTGTTCAAACTCCTCCACAAACAACACTGCTTGTGTTTGTCCAGACAATTCAACAAATTGCATCATTTGCAACAACACGGACATCATCTCCCACACTGTCAACATTTGCATTCCCTCCAATTCAACAAGCTCAGGTTTCATCTTGATTGTTGCAAATGTGAGTGAAGTTTTGGATCTTTTTGATTTTTACAACAACAATGTTCAATATCCTGGATTTCCTATTGTCAATCAAAACGGAACATTGATCATTTTGGACTGTAATTGCAGTAATCTCCAGTCTTCTACATTACCTCCTTCCACTCTTTTCTCAACCTCTCTTTCTCCCGAAACTTCTTCACAACCAACAACAAGTGGACAACCCATAATTTTCCCAAGCACTATTCTTCCAAGTACTCCGGTACCAAGTATCACTACTTCATCAACACACTCTCCTCCCACTTTTGGTCCTTCCACATCTTCTCCTAGCACTAGTGTTTCTTCCACTCAATCACCCACTTTTAGTTCTCCTTCTACATTGAGGCCAAGCACCTCTCTTCCAAGTAATCCAATACCAAGTACTTCCTCCCCAAGTACTTCCTCCCCAAGCAGCTCTCTTACAAGCACTTCAATACCAAGTATCACTACTTCATCAACACACTCTCCTCCCACTTCTAGCACTTCCACATCTTCCGCAAGCACTAGTGTTTCTTCCACTCAATCACCCACTTTTACTCAATCATCAACCTCCTTTCCTACTAATTTTTCTGCTTCCACAGAATCTCCTACAGAAACTCCCACTTTTATAACAGAAACTCCCACCCACCTCAACACTCAAGTTCCAACAGTTATGCCCACACTCCCTCCTGGTTGTATTCCTCCCAATATTATTGATGATTGTGGTCAGTGTTCAAACTCGTCCACAAATAACACTGCTTGTGTTTGTCCAGACAATTCAACAAATTGCATCATTTGCAACAACACGGACATCATCTCCCACACTGTCAACATTTGCATTCCCTCCAATTCAACAAGCTCAGGTTTCATCTTGATTGTTGCAAATGTGAGTGAAGTTTTGGATCTTTTTGATTTTTACAACAATGTTCAATATCCTGGATTTCCTATTGTCAATCAAAACGGAACATTGATCATTTTGGACTGTAATTGTAGTAATCACCAGTCTTCTACATTACCTCCTTCCTCTCTTTCTCCCGAAACTTCTGTAGAACCAACAACAATGACATTATTTCCAACTACCCAGCCAACACTCCCTCCTAACTTATGCCCTCCTTTTGACAAACTTACCATCACTGTTTGTATTTTGTCAAGCAATGGACATTGGTTTCCTTTGGAAGTTTACCCTAGTGATATCAAAAATCTCACTGACATCGTCACCCAAACTACTTCCATCGTCTCTCCTTATTCCACCGTTTGTAAAAACACTTCCCAAGTCTATCCTGGCTGCAATGGAGTTACTCTCTTAGATTGTGAATGTGAATTTAATGACACGGATCTTCAAACTACGAGTAGTCCTACTGTCGCTGTCACCACAACTGTCACCCCTACTCTAGTTGTACCATCTACTTTTCCTCCCGAGGTCATTGATACCCTTCCTCCAAGAGACTTTGTTGTTGAAGTCCCTTCCGATAGTGCTGTTCTCACTCCCCCTTCGACTCAGATTAACGACAACCTCGACTTGCTTCTTGCTATAGGTATCCCAATGGGCCTTTTATCCATTGGTTTAATGTCTCTCATATTATACAAAGGCTTTTCTTCATGACCCAGTTATTAAAACTAATATTTAACAAAAAAATCATGATTTTTACAAAAATTTTAATTTTCACTTTTTAAAAAGTTTTCTAATTCAACGATATCTTCTCAAAGGAATTATAAAATTCTTTTTGTATAAAAAGTGCTTCTTCTTTTCTATAGATTCTATATCTATATATTGAATAAATAACTGCACTGACTGCTGCCAATGTAGTACCAATGATTTTGAGAACAGTAGCATGGAAATTTCCAATGATGATATCAATAAAAATTTGAGGAAGACTTTATTAAGAAGGCAATAAAAAAAAAAAATTTTCAAAAAAAATTTTTTACATTTTGCATTGAGCAACTATCCCAACTGACGTTGCCATTGAATATGAAGTTAGTCCAACATTGGATGTTTGGAAAAGAAAAGTGATGAAAACACCCGCAAAAATTAACCATTTCATATCTGGAGAAGCTTTGTACAATACACTGTAACCTTTAATAAAAAATAATAATGAAAATAAAAATTTAAAATGATTTGGTGCACCTTTCATTTCGAATATGAAAGTGAACGGAAAAAGTAGAATGGTAGATATAACCATTTTGAAAAGAGCCATTTCGAGAACAGTTAAGTTTTCGTTCCTGATTCTCAACTTGGTGATACCAAAACGAAGAGAGACTATCAACATTGCACTATTTTTTTTAAAATAAAAAAAAAAAAAAAATAAAAAAAAAATAAAAATCAACTTTTAAATTTTAGAAAAATTCGTTACGATGTTAGACCTGATGATAAATTGTAAAACAAAGCTTCGAAATATTCGCTATTAATTTTGATCTTTGTAAAAAAATTTAAATTTTTTTTTTTTTTTTATTTTGAACTTTTTTTTTTGAACTTTTTTACGTGTTCGTTCAAATTAATAGATATGAGAATCACTCCAGCAATGAGGAGCAAAACGTCCAAAACTACAATGAGAGTAGGTTTCTCTCTCTGTACAATCCACGCAAAAATCACCACCCAAAAAATCTTTGAATTGAAAAAAAAAAAAAAAATTATTTCATTAATTTATGTTTTATTTCATTTTTTAATGATATAATTTTATTTTTAAAAAGTCTTTTCAGTAATTTATCTTTCGAAAAATGATTTTTTTTGTGTTTTCATTTTTTTTTTTTTGATGTTATTACAATTTTTGTTTTACTACTTAATTTTTTTTTTTGTCAAAATACTTTTTTGTGTGAAAAAAAATTTTTTTTTTTTACTTCTGTGGATGTGAGGATGACATGTGTGTCCACCGATTTCAGTTTGAATATCCCCATGTTAGTGAGAGAGATTGTCGCTGCAAAAAACACTCCAGGCAATACCAAATATTTTCTGAGAAACAAAAAAGAAAATTAAAATTAATTTAAATTAAATTAAATTAAATAATAAATAAAAAATAAAAAATAATTATTTAAAAGAGATTCCACTTTTAATTTTTACAATTTCACCAAAAATCCTTTCCCAAATATCCAAGAATCATTTTTTCCATCTGTTGGGCATAGATAATGTCGCAAGACATCCCATATCAACAACAGGATCGCCACGAAGAACATCTGAATCCAGGTAGCCACCAATGGATAGCCATAACCTTCAATGTTTTTGGTGCCATTGAATACCAGTTTGTTGTAGAATGGCAATGATGTTGTACCCTTGTATGATAATAAGGTTATGAAAATAAAAATATATTTTCACCTAATTATTATTTTGAAGCTTTTTCTATTTGATTTTATGCTTTATATTTGTTTATATTTGTTAATTATGATGAATGAAAAAGAAATGGATATTTCATAAAAAGATTTATATAATTCCACCAATGTGATATTTTGAAGATATATCCCTTTTAATATTTGCCTTACAGTGAAATATAGGATCACCAATATGATCACCATGAATAAATTCGAAAAATCCAGTTTATTGTTGCAGAAATAGGTTCTATTTATCTTTTTGACTTTGGGACCATCTTCAATTCTATATTCTACTTCATCTATCATCGTTATTTGTTATTGGCGAGCTAATTACAAAAGGCCAATTTTAATTTTTTTTTGGAAATAATAAAAATTGCAAAGAATTTTCTAAATTTTGAGAATTATTGATCAAGCAGTTTTTATATTCCGTTATTTCTTTTGATTTGATATGCTCAGAAATTTCAATCAATTTGATGATCATTTGAAGTTGGATAAATTATTTCAAAAATTTCATAAGATTTGATTGGATAAAAGAAAACATTCTTTGAACAACCAATTTTCTTTCTAAATTAGAGTATTTTTTGGATAATACTGTTTTGTATGAATATTTAAAAAAAAAAAAAAATATGAGAAAATAATTTAAAATATTAAATATAAAATAAAAAAAAAATAAAACTAAATTAGATCCAAATGGCAAAAAATTTTACTGAAAAACAAAAAGAAGGTAAAATAATATTTATTTTAAAAAGAATAACCCAAATAAGTTTTTCTCACAAAAATTAAATAATATAAATAAATTTATATACTTTTCATTTTGAAGGAAAATAAAAATTATGCCTTGATTAATTTTACTCTTTCATAATTTGCTCCAAAAAAAAATAAATTAGAATATCAACTCGCATTCAACATGTTTGATACTGATGGTAGTGGAAAAATCTCTACCACTGAATTAGGACAAGTCCTCGCAGCTGTTGGAGTACAACTCCCAGAGGAATCAGTTCAACAAATTATTTTTCAATTTGATAAGAATGGAGATGGTGAACTCAACTTTGGTGAATTTTTGGATCTAATGGCATCCACAGTATCAACAAGTGAAACTAGCGAAGAACAACAAATCAAAGAATGGAGAGCAGCATTTAATTTGGTTGATACTGATGGTAGTGGCAAAATTTCTACTACTGAACTCGGTACATTGATGAAAAATCTTGGTGTCGAATTGAGCCAAGAACAATTAAAGCTTGTTATTTCTCAATATGATACCTCTGGTAGTGGAGAATTGGATTTCCATGATTTTTGCTCTTTACTCAAAAGTGCAAAATAAACTTTTTAATTTTTGAATATACAAATAATATAAATTTTGATTATGATATTAAGTTCACATTTGATCTTATAACAATTTATTAAATTTGCTGAGAACAAGAGAAATTTCGATATAACATAACGATTCCAAACATTTGAAAATAACAATTATATAAAATTTGAGGTTGAACCTCAAGATGTCTTAAAGTTTGCATAACTATCCAAAAGAAGATCCATAATTCTTTTGGATTAAATTCCCATCTGATATTCAGAGAGCATTCCAACATGAAGCAGTAGAAAGATTGAACCATATTGTACCCTGGGGAAAGACCCTTTTATAAACTATCATAGAAAGAAAAGTTCAATTTACAAAATTCTTGGAAATAAAAAAAATGAAAATTAAAATATTAAAGATTAATTGAAAGCAAAGAAACTCATTTTTTTTATTTTTTATCACTTCTACAGTTAACTTGGGAGAATTGTGCAGTCATCTCCAGTACACAACCTTAATTAAAATTTTAATAAATAACAAAAAAACATTTTATTGTTTACCTTGATCATAACGAGCATAACTCACATTGTTTTCAGGTTGAGTTCTGTATTTGGTCGATGTAATAGGAGGTGTTCAGAAGTCATTTCCTAAAAAAAAAATCAAATTTCTATTAAAAACTTTACAATTTTAAAAATTTTCTATCTTTCGAGTATTAAAGCAACAGTAATTGGATAGGTCTTTTTCAAAAATAAAAAAAATAAAAAAAAAAATTTTTCTTATGAATTTAAGCAATCTTTCTAATTTTAAAGGATAAACTCTAATTCTTTCGATTTGATTTTAATTTTTGAAGCTTTCAATCATTTCTAAAAATAAAAGTGTGGGAATAATTTAAATCTCCCCGGAGTCTTTTTATGAAAATTATTGTGGAGGACTCGACAATGCAATAGTATTCCAAAGTCTTATCATCATCAAGATTCTTGCCAGAAAAAATGAATCTCATCTCATCAGTTGGGATCCCAATCTTTTCTTTGAGAAGATTTTTGGCGCTTTGATAGTACCTGATTTTTGAAGAAATAAAGAATGAGTGGTACCATTAAGTTCTTTTATGTAAATGTTGATATCATCAAAGAACACAGATATTTCCGTCTTATTCACAACCCCACATTTCGAAAGACTATCGTTGCATCCCAGTTCTTTCCCATTAAAGGAGAAACGAAAGTTGGGATTCTTCGTCTCATATTCAATTGAAAAAATCTTGCTCAAAGTAGGGACAACTTTCCCGAGAGAATCCAACATAACAGGGATACGGATCCTTCTATCTTGATTGACAACAAATACAAGAAAAATTTCTTTGTCAATGTTTTCTTCGATGAAGTTCATTGTGCTTTTGATTTTATCTTTTGGTAAAGTATGATCTTTCTAAGTTTATTTATTTTTCTTCTTCTCTTTGAGATCAAACACTTTGTTTTGGAGTTCCCACACTTTGTAATTGAGACTTTTGTTTTAATTTCTAGTCTCTTGTTTTTTTCGAGTTACGATCTCAAGATATTTTAAGCATTGTTCTCTATGAACTTTCATCACTTCATGTTTATCTTCAAATCCACAAACACATTCCTTCAAAAATTAAATTAAAAAAATTTTTTATAGAATATAGTTTGATCATTAAAGTTAATTTAGCATTATATTGAATTATAAATTGATTCAAAAAATTTTTATATACTTTGTGCTCCGATTTTGACGTTGGATGTTCATTTATTTCTTTGAATGGGATCATTTCTTTACATATCATGCACTGAAGAGAACATTTTGGTTGATCTGATCGATGACGAAGTTGTTCGCGATGAGGTCGTAAACTTTACTTTGGACATTTCTTGTGATCTTTTGAACATCTTTTGCAATAATTTTTGGGCAACCCATGCAGATCACTGATTCGTTTAACAATTTTCCACATCCACACAAGTAAGTTGGGGTATCTCTTTTTTGAAATAGAGAAGATGATTTCTCCGTTTGTATTTTTTATCTTATATTTGTCATTTTCCTTACGATGACATGAAATGTTGCTTCGTTTTGGATATTATAATCCTTAATGTTCTTCCTAAAATATATAAATTTACAGGATAATGAAACTAAAGCTCCTCTTACTATTTTTTTGAGAAAATATAAAATAAAAAAATTCTGCTGTTTATATTATTTTTGGATCATTGCATCTGATAGGTATTAATATCAAATTTATATTGATTATCATATATCTAGACTAAATTCCAACATCCAGCACGTCCAGGCCCAAATTTGATAAAGTATTATTGTTTTAAATCAAATTATCTTTCTTCATTTTTTATCAAATTTTGGGCCTGGACGTGCT
>JAMYWO010000030.1:215166-241495 GCA_024220525.1 Cochliopodium minus | reverse complement strand
CACAAACAACCTTAAAAATCACACTTCCTAATTCAGAAGTAATTATTGGAAAATTTGATGAGAATGACAGTCTATTAATTGTGAAATTATTTGTAGCTGAAAAATTAAATGGAGATGAAGGTAAATATAATTGGTATAAAAGATAAACATATCACCATTACAGTTGAGATAAACAAATTCAAAATTTTAAAACTTAATCATTTTGACAACAAAAGATTTTTTCTTCTATTCAAATTTTCCGAGGAAAATATACTCTGATGAAGAAGTAAATGATATGACATTAAAGAAAGCAGGATTATCTAGAGGTAATACAAATTTATTTATAATCTTCTCATCTTTAATAATTTATTTATTTTCAAATCAAAAAAAGGAGGAAATATATTTGTGAAAAAGCAATTGGCATTCGATATGCAGGTAGTAGATAAATTGAATTTGAATAAAGAAGATAAAAAATGAAAAAATTAAAAATTTTTGTGTACATAATGGAAATTTCAAAAATTAAATCAAATAATTTAATATATAATCTCTTTTTTTAGTTCTTATTTAATTTTTGTTGAAGTTGGTTAATTCGATTCTCCAAACTCTCGGTGTTACCGCGGATGATCTTGGCATTCTCCTTGATGGAACTCTCCATGTTCTGAAGGAGCTGCTGGTGAGACAAGATGAGCTGGGAGATCTGAGACTGCTCATTCTGAACCAACTGAAGGTTATTAGAATAATCTACAGTCTGTTCATGAACAGATTTCAAATCTTTCAAACGATCGACGACAGAAGGAACAGAATCAGCGATCTCATCCCACTTGATCATCATCTCGTAGATCTTGTTGACTTTCTCGGAGACGGTGGAAGATTCAGATTGGTTGAGAAGTTGGACGATGGTTTCGTTGGTCCTCTTGATTTGGTTGGAGAGGATCTCGAGCCTCTTCTCATCGAGGAGGGAGATTTTGTTGTAGAGATTCTCGACGATGGCCCACAAGTTCTCGTTGGGAAACTGAGATTGATCGTTGTTCTTTCCCACCATGGATTCCACAAAGGAGATTCTCTTTTCTAGTTGTTCTGCCCTTGCTTTCTCCAAGGATTCCTCATTGGATGGATTATAATAGACTTCAAAGGTGATCTCATTCTTTTTATCTTTGTTGTTGGAGGGATCTTGTTGCTCATTATGCTTACCTATCTCCTCTATCTTGGATATGACTTGTGATGCCAAATTATTTTTCAGTGAAACGAATTTCTCTTTGTCGTATTGAGGGAATAATCTTTGCTTTCTCTCTTCCTCTTTTGTTATCTGCTCCAATTGATTGTATAATGACATTATCTCTTCTCTCACAAAGATGGGTGTTGCTGTCACTTCTTCTGTAGTATTTTTTTCATCAGATTTGTTGCATTCCTCTTCTAATTCTTTCAAGAAGGAATTTACTTCGAATTTTAATCTCATAAATTTCTGATATTTTGTTTCTATATCTTCTTTCTTTTTCATTTCTAATGGTGGCAATTCATATTCCCTTATTTCATCTGTTCTGAATCCTCTTTTTGATGATATATCACTTGAGAAATCTAATTTTACCGAATTTATAAGCAATTATTTCAACATTATTAATAGATTATGAGTTTTATTCTTTGTCATACACATTGAAAGATATTATAATGATCTTCAAAATATCTATTGTTGAAATTAATATTAATTTTATTTCTTACTTGATTTGTTTGTATCAAAGGAATGATTTTTGAATTTATTGAATGAATCTGTTATATTCATTTCTTCTGATTCTATATTTTTATTGTTCTGTGTCTATAAAAATTTTTTTAAAAAAATGGGATTGATGAGGGGATTCATATTTTATAATTTGATTTGTACGTTTTCTGTTTTTAGAAAATTCACTGGTCCAACTTTCAATTCTTCTTTTGGAACAATTTCATACACTTCCTTTTCCTAATATATTGGAAGATAATTTGAATAATTTAGTGTTGTGTAAGTATAATGTTCGATTCTTACATTGTAATTCATTTTTTTTTTATTTTTGAAGAGAAATAATGATAATAAATAATCAAAGAAAAAGATGAAAGAACATTGATCAAGAAATTTTTGTTTAATCAAAGATGTAATTCATTTTTATTACAGTTGTTTCTTGTGGTTGATTAATCAAATGCTTCAAATTGAAAATAAAAAAAAATTTAGTTTAAAAAACCTAAAATGGATCTACCACCTCCCCCACCAATACTTAATACAACAAATACATCCACAACACCAAAATCAAACACTTCATCTTCAACAACTTCAGGAGCAATTTTATATTTGGCAGGCTTTCAATATGATGATGTGCATGAATGGATATCCAAGAACAGGAAGCTTGTAATCTTCACTAATAATCATATAAGAGATGATCTCAAAAAAGATTTTGCAGCCTTCAAAAGATATGCACATGTCGAGGCATTTGATGATTATACAAATGGAGAAGTAGAATATAAAGCGCAGCAATTACATCAAAAGTTTAATTTTGAATACGTGACTCCAAAAAAAAAAATATATATATATATATTTTCATCCTAATTATATTTCCACGAAAAAAAAAAAATATTTTTATTCCTAAATTTCTTAAAAATTATTACTTTTTAAATTTAATAAAGTCATTATTTCTTAATGAAATTTTCTTTTTTGAAATTAAAAGAAAATTTTCAATCAAAATTGAGAAAAGAATTTGAGGGAATATTTGAAAAAAAACCTCTTTGTAAACATTTTGGAATTCTTGTTTAATTATCTCTGATTTCTCTTATTATAAAGTGAAGTTGATTTATTAATTTCTTTAGAAAATTTTTGTTGTTTGTTTAAATTTTTTTTTTTTAACAAAATAGCTAATTGAATGTGAATAAAATTTTTTAAATAAAATTTATTTTCATGACATCGTTAATTTTTATCAATTATTTTTATTTTTATTTGTTATTTTTATGATTTATTTTATTTTTTAAATTTAATTTTTTTTTGTTTTTATAATTTTTTTTTTCAGGTGATTTGCATTGCGGAAAACGAAGTGTTAAGAGCAGCACAAATTAGAAAACTGTTGGGAATCGAAAAGAGCGGGCAAACAATTTTGAGCGCGGTGGACTTTAGAGACAAAGTGGTGATGAAAAATAAAATAAGCAAAAATGGTTTGAAGTGTCCTGTTTATGCTCCCATTGAAAGTTCTGTTGATTTGCTTGGATTCGTTCAAAAAAATGGGTATCCTCTTGTTTTAAAACCAAGAAAAGGTTATGGTAAAAATAAAATATTTAAAAATAAAATAAAATAAATAAATAAAATATAAAAATATCAAAATATCATAAAAATTTTTTTAAAATGAAAAATTAAAAAAAAAAAATTTTTTTAAAATGAAAAATTTAAAAAAAATGATGAATGAAAAAATTAAAAAAAAAATAAATAATAAATAATAAATGACAGAAAAATTTTTCAAAAGGATCAATTTCTACTTCTGTGATTAAGAATGAAGAAGACTTACTCAAAGTTTTGTCTGTTGGCATTGAAGGTGATTTTTTGATTTTTTTGATTAATTTTATTTTATTCAAATTTATTTTTGTTTTAGGAGAAGGAAGAAAAGTGATGGATGGTCCTTTAGAACTTATGGCTGAATCTTTTGTGTATGGAGATATGTATCACATTGACGGACTTGTTTTTGATGGTAATAAAAAACTTTAAAACAATAAATAACTTTTAGACTAATAAATAATTTTAAATAAAAAATAATGAAAATTTAACAAAAATTAAAAATATAAAATAAAAAAAATAAATAAACAAAAAATAAAAATTTAAGTAAATAAATAAACAAAAAATAAAAAATAAAAATAAAAACAAAAACAAAAATAAAAATAAAAATAAAAATAAAAATAAAAATAAAAATAAAAATAAAATAAATAAAAATAAACATAAAAATAAACATAAAATTTTAAAAAATAAAAAAAATAAAAATTAGGAGAATTAAAAGCAATTTGGCCATCAAAATATACGAGCCAGGTTGTCAACTTTACAGAAAACAGATACATAGCTGCTTACTCTATTTCTCCCAGCGACCCTTTGGCAGAGAGATTGAACGAGTTCATGCATTCTTGTTTAAAATCTTTGGATGGTCCTCCTTCTTATCCTTTTCATGGTGAGGCTTGGGTTACTCCTCAAAACGAAATTGTTTTTTGTGAAGTAAATAATTTTTATTTTTTATTTTTTATTTTTTATTTTTTATTTTATTTTTTATTTTTTATTTTTATTTTTTTTTTTTTTTATTTTTTATTTTTTATTTTTTATTTTTTATTTTTTATTTTTTATTTTTTATTTTTATTTTTCATTTTTCATTTTTTTATTTTTTATTTTTTATTTTTTATTTTTTATTTTTCATTTTTCATTTTTTTCAATATTTTATTTTATTTTTTATTTTTCATATTTTATTTTTTATTTATTTTCATATTTATTTTTTATTTTTTTATTTCACTATTTTTTTTATAAAGGTTGCAAGTAGAACAGGTGGTGGAGGAATTCCTTTTCAATTCCGAGAAATATTTGGAATATCTTTATCTAAAACCTTTGCACAATCTCAATGCAATGGTAAAAAATGACAGAACATATTATTTTATTTTTTATTTTTTATTTTTTATTATTTTTTTTTTTTAAAAAAAATAGACAAAGTTACTTTGTGGGATAATATTGATAAAAACATTTCTTACAAGGAAAGAAAACCTCTCATTAATAATGTAGGATGGATATTCTGCTACCCTAAGAAAGGAAAACTCGTTTCCTTACCAGACGACAACGACAAAAAGAAACCAGAATACATACAAGCCCTCATCAACTATGTTCCTCCTGGAACTGTTTATACAAAAAGATCTAGCTGTGCCGATGCTGTTTCTTGTATCATTGTAACTGCAGATAATAATTCTCAATGTGAGGAAAGAATACGCCTTGCTTATCAATGGTTTGAAGATAATTGTAAATGGGAAGAGACTGAAAATTAAAAAAAAAATTTTTAAATAAAGAAATTTTTTTTTTAAATAATTTAATTTTATTAATAAAACAATTCTTTTTAAAAAAATAAATTTAAAAAGTTTTTTTCTTTTCTCCATTTCTTAGTCCTTCATTCAACTTATTTTGTAAAACTTTCTTCTCCATTTCGCTGGTCAATTTTTTGAAGAGGAGATTCACTTCACAAATGGGTTCAGGGATGGATTCTTTGAAGAGACTTTCGAAACCAGACAACATTTGTTTTTTGGATTCTTCCAAAACATTTGATATTTCTTCTCTTGACTTTCCAAAAATTTCTCTTTGAATAATAGAATCACAATGTATTTTAATTGTTGATTCTGCCCAAGATCTTATCTATCAAAAAAAATAAAAGTATTTAAAGAAAAAAAAAATAAATTAAATAATCTTCTTACTTCCTTCAAATATTTGCTTGTTCTAAAAAAAAAAAAATTAAATTAAATTTTTATTTTTTGATTCTAATTAAACTTTTTGAAAAAATGTTTACACTTTTTTGAAACCAATTTTTCCCCCAAAACTTAAATAAATTAAATTTCTGAGTTTCTGTTTTTGGTTTTCGAGCGCCAAGACAACGGAATTGTATGTATTCAAATATTCTGTTACATAATTATTACAACATTCCAAACTACAAAAATTAAATTATAAAAAAAAATTTAAAAATAATCGAAAATAATAAAAATAAAAATCTAAAAAAAAATTTTATAAAATTAAAAAATTTAATAAAATTACCCATCTTTTATGTATTGTTTCGCAACAGAATAATTTAAATTTTCATTTTGATTTTCGTTGATTTTTTCTTTGAGAGAAGAAAGGAGATGGTTTTCTTTTAGAATGGAAGTTTTGAAAGCTTGATACTCTGTCAATGATTTTTGGACAAAAGCTTTAAGCAGTTCCACAGGAGAAGTTTTACCTTTAAAAGTTTAAAATAAAATTTAAAAATAAATAAAAAAATAAAAAATAAAAAATAAAAAATAAAAAATAAAAAATAAAAAATAAATGCTTTTAATGAAATATAAATAAAAAATAAAATAAAAATAAAATAAAAATAAAAATAAAATGAAAAATAAAAAAATAAAAAAATTTAAAAAATTAAAACAAAAATAAAAATAAAATAAAAATAAAAAATGAAAAATAAAATAAATAAAAAATTACCATTATTTATCAATTTAATACAAAAAATACTAGAAATTTTGATGAGAGAGTCCAACAAAGGAGCAATCTTCTCAAAATCAGACTTGACCTCCTTGACTGCACGAAAATCGCTTATCTGTCGAATTCCCTTGTACTGATCGAATAATAACTCCAACACTTGAGAACATTCAAATGCAGTGTTTTGATGTTGTGTCTCGCAAAAATTTGAGATGTTTTTTAAGACGTTGTTTCCTGATTTCTTCTCGTATTCTGAACTTTCTATCAAGTTTTCTATTACCAAATCTTTTTCATTCACGCTACTTTTTTTTTTTTTTGAATTAAAAAAAAAATTTCAAAAAAAAAAGTTGAATTCAAATTGAATTTAAAAATCAAGAAAATTATTTTTTAAAAAATTAAAAAATAAATTTATTTACAAAATTAATTATTTATTAACAAAATAATAAAAGATTTAAATCAATTTTAATAATTTTTTTAAAAAAAGATAATATCAAATAAAAAATATAAAAAAAAGATAAAATTCAAAAAAAAATTTAAAAAATTAAAATATTTCAAATAATATTTAAATTTTATTTACTTTTCCTTGTAAATTTTTTGAATGTATTCTAACATGTCACTCCTAAGTTTTTGGAATTTCTCCAAAACTGTTTTTTTTGAAAAAGTGTCAACAATCAAATCTCCAGGCTCCTCAATCGCTGTTTCTTTTTCCTTTAAAAAGGTGATTATTTTAAATAATAAAAATTAAATGAAATATAAAATAAAATAAATGTAAAAATAAAATTAAAAAAAAAATTTGGAATAAAAAATTTGAAATTAAAAATAAATATTTACATGAATAAATAATAAATAAATAAAAAAAAAATTTATTAAAAATAAAAATTTTAAAAAATAAATATAAAAATAAGTATAAAAAATTAATAAAAATAAAATAAAAGAAAGATGAATATATTTTTTACTTTTTGATAGTATTCCTCGAAATAATTTTTAGAATACAAATTATCACAAATGCCATTAACAAAATCATAAAGGTTGAGTTGTATGTCCATCGACTCCAGAGTTTTTAGAAACCAATAACAAGATTCTGTGCTTTTAGAGATCATCGTGTTCAATTGAAGTCTCTTTTCAAAGTCTCCTGTTGATGTTATTGAAACATTCTAATTAAATAAAAAATTTAGTTCGAAAAAAAAAATTAATTCAATAAAATAATTCAAAAAAATTTAAAAAATCAAATTAAAATATAAAAATTGAAAATATAAAATAAAAAATCAAAATCAAAAAATAAAAATTGAAAATATAAAATAAAAAATAATATATTACTTTTATATTATCGCATAATGTCATAATATTTTTGTACAATCTCTCTTTTTCTGAAGTAAAAAACATTTGGTCAATCTCACTCAAGCTTTTGAACAAACTCTCAATCTTAACATTGAGAACTTTGCTGTAAGGAGATAAGTTGACAGTGGATTCGTGCTCCTTGAAATGTGCGGAGTTTCCGTGCACTATTTCACTAATTCCGTTTAATGCTCCGATAAGTGATCCTAATGGTTTAAGTGGAGACATGTCATCGAATTCTTGTTCTAGAAACAAATCTTCTAAATTATCTTCTAAAAAAATGATTAAAAAAATAAAAAAAAAAATTTTTTTTGACCTTCTTTTAGATTTAACTGTTTGTAATCTAAAATAATGTTTGGTTCAGATGAATAACTTTGAATCATTATAGTACTGTTGTTATTATTGTTGTTTAAGGAGTTAATATTGAAAGGATTGGGAGTGCTTTGGGCAATCATTACTGGGTTTTTGGTTTTTCTTTTCAAAGACAAATTATCGAATATCTTCTTTATTTTTTTCTTTTTATCTTTAAAAAATTGAATTTAAAATTAATTAAAAAAAATTTTCAGAGAAATAAAATACAAAATAAATTTATCACATTCCCATTTTACCTTCTTTCTTGTTCTTATAAAACGGATTTTTGATTTCTTTGCTGAATAACTCATTTATACAATTCATTAATGTGTTCAATTCATTTTTCAATTCTTCCATGATCTTCGGAGAGATGGATGTGCTGGATGATGAGATTATGAAATGCAAAGATTTCTTGGCGATCTGTATTCTCTTCTTTATAAACTCAGAATAGCCTTCCCCATTGTTATTATCTCCAGATAAAAACAATTCTCCTATTCTTAAACTCAGATCCTTGATAATTATCGTCAATTCATTGGTGTAGAAGTTGAATTTTTCTATATCCAACAACTTCTGTATATTTTCGCTCTCATCTATCATTTGTTCGATCAATATTATATTATCTTGTGCCATATTTCTATTCTCTTTCGATATCAGAAACTCCCACATTGAGACTTTTTTATAAACGATTTATAAAAAAATAATAAATTCAAAATAAAAATTTCCATTAAATTTTCTTTGATTTAAAAATACCATTTTCTTTCATTGGTGATATCTTCACTTCTTTTTTTGTTGATTTATCTTGCTCCTTATCTTTTTTCCCATTAAATTTTTCTTTATCTTTTTTCTCCTTTTCCTTTTTCTCCATCATTATTCTATCTTTTATCTTCATGTTTTTCTTTAATCTATTTTCATGTTCCAATTCGTATATTGATTCAGCACTCTTTTTTTTCAACATTTTGGATCTCATTATTCAACAAATGTTCAATTTTATTTTTATTTTAATTTTAAAAGTGAAATATTGTTAAATTTAAAAAAAAATTTGAGGGAGATGTTTGAAATTGCCATTTTTTATTGGAGGATATAACAATACTAATATCTCTCAAATATTTCAATTCCAATAATTTATAAAAAATTATAAATTCACAACAACAAATTATTTTATTGTTAAACTTTATTTTTGGTTCACATTCTTATTATAGATATTGATTGATAGAATATAACATTAATCCAAAATCTCCAATAAAATTTTTTAAGAAAGGAATAAACCCAAAAAAATCCACTAAATTTAGTCTTTAGAATCCAATCCTTTTGCTTTCGAAATGAAAATAATATCCCAAATTCTCGCTTCTTTTATTCATTTGATAATTAAAAATAAAAAAAAATATCGTTTTCAATACTGGAAAGTTAATATATTCATAAACAGAAAGAAGGAAAGAGTAAATATTAAAGAAGATGAATGATTCAGTAGAGTTAACAAAATCAGAAGATTCATATCTTGCGAGTACTCAAGAGAATAGAAGAAAGAATCATGAAGATGAAGATGAGGAAGAGGAATCTCCAAAGAAATATAACAATTACGATGACGATAATCCACCACCTATTCCAATGAGAACAGATATTAGCTCGCAAACACACGAAGATACATCAGAGAGACAACCTTCATCACATAAACACAAATTAGTGAATCTGCATCATAATGAAGAACAACATACCCATGATGAGGATGAATATGAGGGTGAAGCAGAATTTTATTGGGAAGAGGAAGAAGAGGGATCGTTAAATTCAATAGAGATGTATGATGATCAAGAGGAGCCATTGACATCTAGGATATTAAAGTCTGCATCATCGACATCACAGATGTTGAAAGGGCATAATCTTCAAAAACAACCTTCTGTGACAGAAATACACAGAGGGATGGATGATGAATCAGCACCACAACATAAATCATCTCCACATCACAAATCATCTGAGGAGAAACCACCCAAAACACCACATAGAGATCAATCTCCTCAATTACTTTCTCCATCACCCTATAATTCATCCACCACTACAACATCACCTCGAAAATCACCTCATAAATCACCCAAACATCATAACAACGAGAATAACAACAAGCCGAAAAAAACTAGCGGAACATCCTCGAGAAAATCAAGATTATCCACTTCTATAGAGGAGATGGGAAAGACACAAAGAAACAAAAACGATTTCATTGAACTTTGTGAGAATCTTGCACATCCCAAATCCCTCACTGCTTTCTCTTCGTGTGTTCCTGCCACTGTGTTTCAGAAACTCGCTAAAATACTTCATTCTATCTGCGATCCTTTGGACTTCTCTTCACGTCTCAGCATCTCTTCTCTTTCCAACGAATTTGAAGCATGTAAAGGGAAAAACCACAAAAACCTTTTTAGAGGAAATTCTTTAAACAACAAAATATTGGAAGAATTTTTCAGTAAAATTTTTTTATTTTTTATTTTTATTTCTTTTTTCAATTTTCTTCATCTTTTAAAATTAGGAAAATATTCTGTAAAATTTTTGAATTATGTCATTGCACCAATCATCAAGGAAGTTTCCCAATACGATAGAATCTTGCACATCGACTCACAAATAGACAAAAAACATGCAGAAGAAAACAGAGATATCATAGATGGCTTGGTTAACAAACTCATCAAAAATTTGACAGTCGAATCCCTTGAAAAATTGCCCCGTAACGTTAGAGCTATTTTGGCATACATTCAAACCAAAGCATTTAATGAGCATAAGGGTGAGGAGTTTGATATTTTGTTGGTCGTTCTTTTTCTTCGTATGATCAACAAGTCTCTTTCTGACACTGTCTATTGGGAGTTGTCCAAACAAGAATTGAGCCCTGTTGTAGAAGAAAATCTCAAATTAATCTCCAACGTCATTTCTGTAAGAAAAAATGAAAATAAAAAAATAAAAAATAAAAAATAAAAAATAAAAAATAAAAAATAAAAAATAAAAAATAAAAAATAAAAAATAAAAAATAACAAAATTTATTATTTTTTTTTTAGTTGATGCCTACTCCCAAAATGAGCCAAAAATATCCATATTTACAATATTTCGAAAAACAAAGCCAAAAGAACAAAGTGTTTCTCACAAGTTTTGTCAAGATGCTCGTCAAAGATCCCAACAACCTAAGATGGGCAGACATTTTGAGTCTTAAAAGAGACAACATCGGATTTGTTCCTAGTGCGGAAAAACTTTATTCTTTGAAGTTTGTTTTTATCCAATATTGCAGTGGGGAGGAACTTTCCAATATTTCAAAAGAAAGCAGCCACAGATTAGAACAGTTGAAACTTATTTTAGATGGTCTTATGCCTGAACAACCAGAACCAACATTAAACCAAGATGAACTTATTCTACCCGTAATATTTTCTAATTTTTTTAAAATAATTTTTTTCCTCTTTTTTTTTTTTTTATTTTTCTCATTTTACTTCTTTTTACTTTTTACATTAGGATGTTATTAAACCTCAATTAAGAGTTGCCGAAACTATTTCGGAGCTTGCTCAACAAATTGATGGTTTACCTGCTGGAGTTTGGAAGATCGATTCACCAGGAAGAGTTTTGTTGACATGTGGTCCTGTCGTAGGAAAGAAAAAGAACAGATCCACAGAACGTGGCTTCCTCTTTCTTTGCAACGACGTTTTGTTGTATTGCAAGCAAAATCCTCCAGAGTCAGACTTGCCTTTCACTTTTTCACGTGCATTCAGATTTTCGGAGCTGATGATCTCCAGACCTGAGAAGAGTGGAAGTTCTTCCAAACAAATCTTTATTATCGGAAAGTATGTTGGCAAGGATAACGATGAGATTATCATTTACACTGCTAGTGAGAAGGATTGTAGACAGTGGTTTAATCATATCAAAGCGGAGCAGAATAGTTATTTCAATGAGAGAAAAGTTCATAGTGAAAGATACAAGGTTACTCAAATCACTGGCAAAAACACTTCCAGCACTGTTTTACTTGTTTTGGACAAGGAAATGGGAAGCATCTCTAAGATGGAGTCGACTACTGAAAAATTGATATCATCTTATGATATAAGCAAGTTGGTTTCTTGTGATCATGAAGAGGATGGAAGGCTTTTGTTCAATTTTGTTCAAGATTCTGAGGAGATTATCATCAATGATCACTGTTTCTACGTTCATAGCGATAAAAACCCCAAAATCGAAAATTACATTCACAAAATGCTCAAGTTTAGAGAAGATATTCTCAACAAAAAACAATCTCCAAGTGTTCACAAAAAATCCACAAAGAGACATTCTACATCCAAAAGAACAAAACCAAAGGGACTTCACAAAACTAAAATATCTAAAATATTGGACGAACAATCTCATGATCCCTACGATATCTCGACAGACACAAGCATGTTGTCCATCTTGGATCAAGATTACACCTCTCAAACCACTGAATTCTCGAGATCACTCAGAAAATCAAAGAAAGGGGTTCCGAAGAAGAGAAATCTCAAACCTCATGTTCCTGTAAAAAAAGTCCGCAGAAAATTCAAGAAAAATGTTGGTAACAGCACTTTTTTCATTTCTCCATCTGTAGAAGTTACAGAGGATCATGATTCCATTTCTGATTTGAAAACAGAGGAAGTTGTTAGAGAATATTCTAAAGTTAATCGTGTCAGGGATTCTGATGATATCAAAATTCTTAAAAGGGAGAACAGATTGCTCAGAAAGATGTTGTCCAAGAGGGTTGTTTATCCTGAAGATGATACTAATGACGAGGTCACTCCTAGAGGTCCTAGGAAAGTCGTAAGAAAGCCCCAAGGAAGGAAAAAAAGGGGTCCCATCATCATTATCGATTATTGAACGACATTAAAAGGATTTCATCCCTTATGTACTTAACAAATACGGATATCAAACTTTTTAAAATTAATAAACAAAAAATTTCAAAAAAATTTTTTTCTGGTCTATATTGACTTATTTCCTTCAACAAGCTATCTCATTTTTCTTTCTTTTAAAGTTATGTGAGGTATTAAATTTCATCTTCAAAAATAAAAAAAAAATTAAAAAAAATTGATTTTAAATGCAACCAAAGAAGTTGAATTTGCAAGGAAATTTTGCTGTAAAATTGGGTGGTATGTTGAAAGTACAAAATAATAATATAAATAGGATCATAATGGACATATAATTTAATATAAACAATAATGACTCCTATATCTGTTTAATTATTAAAAGGTATGATCGGTATGGGTGGACCTCCCGTCAAGAAACCTCAACCAAAAGTAATAGTTGAAGAAAAGCCATTTGAAGATATTGGTTCAGATAAGCCAGAAGAGGATGAAAATAAAGGGACAGTTCAAGAAGTAAGATAAAATATTTATAAATTCAATATTGAACGAAAGTGAAAATTATAACGAATATATTCAATCCTTTATCCAAAATACAAGCCGCTTTAATAATAATAAGATCAGAAATTGGAATATTCGACAATACAAAACTGTTATCAAAGAAATTATCAATATGCGAAAGAATTATGATATCTTTAAATCAAATAAACTCATTATACCTTTTTATAACGAATACATAAATTTTTATTTGAAATAGGCTCAAAAAAATAGAGCAAATTTGAGAACTGCAAAAGGTGGAAGAAGACCACCAACAAGAAAAGTGAGAGTTGCAACCACAGAAGAAAAAGTGGAAGAACATCCACTAGAAGTGGATCCAAATGTAGATTATCTGGCCAAATTGGATAACAATAAAGATAATCAAGGAGAGAATCCCGAAAAAACACCAGAAAGTAAACCCAAAAAAGAATTGCCAACAAGATCCACGCCTGAGAGTAAATCAAAGGAGAATACACCCACTACTGGTGAAAAGAAATCGGCTCCTCCTAAAAAAGAGTTGCCTAAAAAACAATTACCTACCAAAAAAGAGTTGCCTGCTAAGAAAGAATTGCCTACTAAAACTAATCCTGAGAACAAACCCAAGGAAGAAACACCTACGACAGGAATAAAGATTGATGCAAATGATGATTCTCCCAAAGATGAAAAATCTCCAAAAGAGAAACTTAAAGACGAAAAGTCTCCAAAAGAGAAATCTAAAGATGAAAAAGCTCCAAAAGAAAAGAAGACAAAAGAGAAGAAAGTAAAAGAAGAGAAACTTCCCAAAGTGAAGGAAGAGAAACCTCCTAAAGAAGAAAAGAAAACAAAAGAGAAAAAGGTTAAAGAGGAGTCTTCCAAAGAAACCGATTCACCAAAAGAACCAAAACCTAAAGATGAAAAGTCCCCAAAAGAGAAATCTAAAGATGAAAAACCTCCAAAAGAAAAGAAGACGAAAGAGAAGAAAGTAAAAGAAGAGAAACCTCCCAAAGTGAAGGAAGAAAAACCTCCGAAAGAAGAAAAGAAAACAAAAGAGAAAAAGGTTAAAGAGGAGTCTTCCAAGGAGACTGAATCACCAAAAGAACCAAAACCAAAAGAAGAGAAACCTCCCAAAGTGAAGGAAGAAAAACCTCCGAAAGAAAAGAAAACAAAGGAGAAAAAGGTGAAAGAGGAGTCTTCCAAAGAAACCGAATCACCAAAAGAACCAAAACCAAAAGAAGAGAAACTTCCCAAAGAACCAAAACCCAAAAAAGAAAAGAAAACAAAGGAAAAACCTCCCAAGGAGACTCCTTCCAAAGAAACCCCCACAACCGAAAAGACGGACTCCCGAAGCTCTTCCAGCCCTCCTTCTACTCCCAAAAAGGAGATCACCCCTCCCTCTACTCCCAAAAAAGAAACTAAGGACACTCCTAAGTCTGAGAAGACGGACATCCCCTCCAAAAAAGAAAAGAAGGACACCAAACGTGACAAGAAGAAACTTCCTGAGAAGACTGAGATCATTGAGAACATTAGGCAGTCTACCAGCTTGAACTCTAAGGATGCTCAAGTTCATGATGCATTAAACAACTGGATGGACACTGGAAGGTATTTATAATATTATATTTTTTTATTTTTATTAAATTTTTAAAATTATTTCATTTTTTTTATGAAATTTTTAGATTAATATTTATTTTTAATTAATTTATTTTTAATTAATTTATTTTTATAAATTTTTTTTTTGACAAGTAATTCAAGTGTCATTGATACAAAAAAGTTAACAAAAAATATTGTAATTTTGGGAGGTGGAACAGCAGGTCTTTTGTAAATAATAAATCCTAAAAATTCATTTTTCGTTTTTAATTTTTTCTTTTTTTTTTATTTTTTTTTTATTTTTTTTATCTTTTTTTTTAATTTTTTAAATTTGTCCAATATTTGAGATTTTTTATTTTAATTTTATTTTGTCCAATTTTAGTTTTTTTTTTAAATTTTTTTTTTTTTTATTTTTGACATAGGGTATTGAGAGAACTCTACTTCTTAGCAGAAAACGAATCAGCAAACATCTACCTGGTAGAACCGAACTCGTCCTACACCCCCTTCGAATCGATCATCTACTCGCTCTCCAACGGCTCGCCCGTCGACGTTCTCAAACGCGACTACACCCACCTCAACTTCCCCCTCGCCAACTTCATCCACGACAACTCCGTCTTTATCGACACAGACCAACGTGTCGTCCACATCAAATCGGGAAGTCTTAAATTCGATTTTTTGGTGATTTCGACTCCGACCATATCGAATAATTCCGTCGATGGCCTTTCCGAAGCTTCTTTCGACATTTTCGATCTTGATACTCTTCATCACGTGAGAAAACTCGCTCCCAGCTTGACCGGGGACATCGTTGTTGCTTTGCCCAACGAAGAAGATCTTCCTGACCCCTTTTTTCCTTACCATTTCATCTTCCTCCTTTGTGATTTCCTTCTTTCTTCTCATTTCTCTCACAATGTCCACTTTGTTTCTTCTTCCAACTCTCCCCTTTCTTCTTTTGGAAACAAGTTTTCTGATTTCGTTTTGGAGAGATTAAATGTTGCTAAAGTCAATCATTCTTTCGCTTCTTCCATCGATTCTGTCGATTATTGTGCCCGTGAGATCAAGATCACCAAGTCCATGATTCATGGCGAGAAGCTCATCAAGATCAACAAGTCTCTTCAGTACGGTCTTTTGATTTGTGCTTTCAAAAGAAAGGGTCTCGATGTCTTAGATCATTCTGGTCTTTTAAATGACGATGGATATGGTAATTTCATATATTTTTAATTTAATAATTTTTTTTTTAATTTTGTTCATTACTTTTATTTTTATTTAATTATTTTTAATATTAAATATTAATTTTATTTAAATTACATAATTTTATTTATTTTTTATTTTGTAAATTCATTAGACATGTCCAAATATTACAACTTTGCGGATATAATATTTTTACTAACAAAATTTAAACTGTTGTAATATTTTTGGACATCCCTATAAATTCATTTCCATTTTTTATAAAATAAATTCATTTTCTTTTCTCGTTATTTTTAATCTTTTTTTTATTCATTTATTTTAATTATTTAATTTAGTTCCTGCCAGCCCTGAAACACTTTTGGTAGATGAAGAAGAAGACATTTATGTAATCGGAGATTCCGCAAGATACGAGCTTCCATACGGAAAAAACAGCTACCTTCAAACAGGTTACTCCTTCTACAAGTCCCAAGCCAAAATCATTTCAGCCCGCATAGATCAGACAATCACAGAGAAGGGAATGGAGTTTGTTTATGATTCCAAGATGGATTATCATTTGTATGTAGGTAACAACGAGTTTGTTGACGTTGAGGCTCAGTTTTTGCCGAACTTGCAAGTCAATTTTAAGACTTCGCAAAAGAATGTAAAGAAGATTAACGAAATTGAATCTGATATAAATAAAAATTTCTTTTAATCTTATCGAGAGATAAAAATAAAAAAACTATTTCTTTTTTAATTTAAATAATATATTTACAAATTTCTTTTTTTTTTTTCTTCTTTTTTCAAATTCCGAAATATCGTTTTAAATAATCATAACAAGCAAACTGTATTGCAGAAGAAGGAATCAACCTAAGAGAATTAACCCAGATACCCCTAAAAAAAGTTCTGAAACCTTCTTTCCTGTAAATTTTTTTGATTGCATCAAACGAGTTTTCATATTTTCTTGTTTCTCCTCCTATCCCGTTGCTTTGAAGTCTTTTACGTAAGGTATCTCCTGGGTAAGTCACGGTTTGTGCAGTTAATCCTGCCATTGCACCTGCCAACAAACTCATAGAAATTTCGAAAACTTTGTTGTTGTTGGTGAATTGAAAGTCAAATTTTTGGAAAAATTGGTAATTTACTCGTTTATAAATATCATAAAAAGTCCTAAAAATAAAATCAATTTTAAAAATAAAAAATAAAAAATAAAAAATAAAAAATAAAAAATAAAAAATAAAAAATAAAAAATAAAAAATAAAAAATAAAAAAATAAAAATAATAAAAATAACAAAAAAATAATTTGTTTTTACATTTGAAGACCAACATAAGGAGCACCAACAAAAAGAGTAGGACCAAGACCCTTATACAAAGCAAAAAAACCTTCTCTCGAAACAATTTTTCGGAAACAATCGAAAACACCCCGGTATCTCTGATTACTCGACAAATTTTCATTCAAAGAAAGCCTCGTTCTTATTATGTCAAGGGGATATGTCATTATTATTTGTATTGTACCTCCTAATGTTCCTGCTATCATCATTTGGTTGAATGTCAACTCGTTTGTTTTTTGTCCTTCTTTCTTCACTATGTCCCCTTTTTTTTTTCAATTTTTTTTATTTAATTAAGTTTTTTTTATTTTTAATTTTATTTTTAATTTGTCATTTTTTCTTAATAAATATGTGGGTTAATTGTTTTTTTTTATTTTATGAAATAAAATTTTTATAGAAATTATTTTTATTTTTTAATTATTATTTAAATTTTAGATTATTATTTTTATTTTTTTTTTATAAATTTAATTAAATTAAATTTTTAATTAGATATATAAATATTATCAATTTTAATCATTATCTTCGTATAAAAATGATTCAATGAATCGAATGAGAAATCTTATTTATAAATTTTTTTCTTTCTATGAAAAGGTGTTTATATTTTTTTTTTTTTTTTTACTGATGAAATCATTCAATGAAAATTTGAGAGCATAGGTAGGGATAATTTTGAGAACTGTGGCATTATTCCCCTTCCACAATCCTAATAAACCCTCCTCCCTAACAATGGTGCTGAATGCATTGACAGTGCCCTTGTAATGATTGGATCCCTTCATCCCCTGCACCTGATACAGTATCTTTATCCTTTCCAATGGTGCAGATATCGTTTTGGATATTGCTCCACTGCTTGCCCCAGAGATCAGTTGCAACATCTCTCTTTTCAATATCAACAAATTACTCTTGGGCTTATTTGTTATTGTTGTTTTATTGTTTTCAACCTTTGTGCTCATCTTATGTCTTCGATTATCTAGTTAATTCTTTTTTTTTTTATGTGATGGTTTTTATTCTTGATTTTTTATTTTCTATTTGATCTTATTAGAAATTTGTGAATCTTTGAAAAGAAAAAGAGACTTTAATTTCCTTTCTAAATTTTATTTTACTTGATTCAATTTTTTTTTATTTTTCATATTTTATTTTCAGTTAAAATTTTAATCAAGTTTAAATTTTTATACATAACACTTTGATTAACAAAGCTTTTTCTCAATCATTACAAATTCATTCTTTTTCCCTCATTTGAATTTTTTTTCAAAAGTAAAAATCATAAAAAAATGAGAGAAGGATTAATATTTAAACTCTTTCTATTATTGATTATAGGTTGTTTTGTAGGATCATGTTATTCCAAATGCAAAGAGGGGAAATATTATGTTGCAAATTCTAATTTAAAAAGGGCTGAAGAATGGAATGATGAGCTGGAGATAGAATTGGGAGATGAATCATTGATCTATTCATCTCATAATCCATCTTTTCCTTCCAAAGAATTGGATTTGGAATGTGTGGATCCTTCATTGATAATAATAAGGAAAATAAAAGGAAAAGATCATCGCATACAATCTTATTTCGAAAAGATGGAAAAGCTCTCCCATTTATTGATGAAAGGATATGGATATTTCATCTTCCAATTAAATGAAGAATCTTTCGAACAAATAGAGAAAGAGGAACAAAAATTGATTGAAAGTAAAAAAAAAAAAAAATTTAAAAAAATTCAATTCTAAATTTCAATAATAATGTTTTCTCAGATGGATCAATTCAAAAGATAGATACAAACAATAAAAACAAATTGATCCTTGTCAAAAATTTCAACGATAAAAGAAGTATGAAGAGGAGTTTGAAGAAAGAATCAACCACCCTGCAAAAATGGATCAACGAAGTTAACCAAAACATAATGTTCGAGTACCTCGTCGCATTAACACAATACAACAGATACGCCTTACAAGGTAAATAAAAATTAAATTATTTTAATTATTTATATTTAATTTAATTATTTATTTAATTTAATTATTTAAATTTCTAATTAATTTTTAAATTTAAAACTTTAATTTAATTATTTATAATTAATTTTTATTTTAATTTCTTTTTTATTAATTTTTTTATTAAAATTAATCTAGATGGAATATATCAAGCACAAGATTATTTGATAAACACAATTAAAGGAATAAATTCATCGATTGATATTCAAACTCAAAATTTTTCTGTGAGTGGAAAAGAAGCATACAACGTCGTTGCAACAATTAAAGGGACATCAAACTTGGAAAATTGGTATATAATAGGAGGTACAACATCTTTAAATTTTGATTTAATCAAAATATTTATTATTTATTTTTAATTTTAATTTTAATATTTTAAAATTTTATTTTTAATATTTTAAAATTTTATTTTTTCTATTTGTTATTTTAAATATTTTAAATTTTATTTTGAAAGCACATTATGATTCCATATCGAATAATCCATTGGTTTCGAGTCCAGGAGCAGAAGACAATGCAAGTGGGAGTTCAGGTATAATGGAAATGTTGAGAGTTTTAAATAAATATCCTCCTCAAAACGGAACTTTCTTTTTTGTTTGGTTTTCTGGGTATATTTTTAATTTAAACTTAAATTTTACTTTAATTTAAAATATTTTTATCAAATTTATTTCTTTTTTTTTTTTCTTTTTTTTTTTTTTGGTAGTGAAGAACAAGGATTGTATGGTTCAAAGGAGTATGTGAGATTATTAGTTAATAATGGAGATGTCAGCAAAGTAAAGGCAGTTTTAATCAATGATATGATTGTAAGTTTACTTTTTTAAAATTAATTTTAAGTTTTTCTTCAAACAAAATTTAATTTGCAAATTAGTTTTAATTTTGTTAATAAAATTAATAATAATTTATTTTTTGAAAATTTAGGGATACAAAAAAACAAAGAATGGAATGATTGTTGAAACATTGTAAAAAATAAAAATTTTAAAAGTTTTAATTTATTTTCATTTAAAATTAAAATTCTTTTTTAAAAGATCAAAATACCAAAAAGATATGGAAAAAATGGTCTCATATGTTTCTCCTTTCGTGCCTGAATTTAGTTTTGTTTATGATTATAATCCATGGGGAAGCGATCACGTCCCATATTTAAATGCAGGGATGAGATGTTATTTGGGTAAAAATAAAAAATAAAAAAATAAAAAAAACGAAAAAAAATAAAAAAATAAAAAATAAATAAATATAAAATGAAAAAATATTTTTTTAGGGATTGATCAAGACCACAGAAGTTATCCATATTATCATAATGTTGGAGATCTTCCAAATATGATAGACCAACCAATTCTTACAACAATAACAAAGGCACAGCTGGCTTCTTTAAGCTTCTTCTCTAACATCTTCCAAACAACTGACCCACCAACAACCACTCCTCCTTCGACCAATAATCCAACAACATCAACCTCCCCTTCAATTTTAACATCTTCTCCTACTTCCTCTTCTACTTTTTCTGCAACTACAACTTCTCCAACCCCAACGCCAATAACAATAAAAAGTACCTCTCCTTCTTCTACTCCCTTTTCTACTTTGTTTCCAACCACGAACCCACCAACCAAAAAACCAAACATTTCTTCACGATCCATCCCAAATTTTTTATTTTTAAAATCGCTTTCAATTCTCTTTTTTTGTTTCATCGTTTAAAAAAAAATTTAAAATTTTAAAAATTTAAAAATTTCTTATTTTTTTTAAAAACTTTATTTGGGAAATTTTTCAAATTTTTTTTTCTGGATTTGTTGATCCAACTTTTTATGAAAAACAGTTGAAGGTTCAACGTAATTAGAAAATAAAGCCTTGTAATCTTTATTCAACAAAAAAGTACAACAGTTTCCTTTGAGGGAACAGTCACAATAAAATGCGTTTTTCTTGAGAGGCTCTTTTTGGGTGAACTTGTGTCCTTTGTGACAGTTTATGGCGCAGGGCAAACACACTCCGAATCCTTCTTTGATGTCGCAGTCCATGCATTGAAAGATCAATTGTGGATAGAAACATTTTCTTGTGAACGCTCCTAAAATTTTAAATAAATCAATAATAAAATAAAAATAAAAAATAAAAAATAAAAATTAAAAAAATAAAAAAATAAAAAATAAAAAATAAAAAATAAAAAATAAAAAATAAAAAATAAAAAATAAAAAATAAAANTTAAAAATAAAAATAAATAAATTTATCCATAAATATGGAGAGACATCCATCCATGTCTTTTCGGAAATAAAGACATTAAAAGTTGAATTTTTAAAATTCAACTATATGTTTATAATGCATATGGAATTGAAAAAAGCTTCGAAAAGATTCCTCCAAAAACCTTGATAAACTTGATAAAGCGCTTCCTTTGGAATTTTATTATGAACCTTGTAGAAATAGAAATATGCAATATCTTTAATTTCGGCATATTCATGTCTTTTTATAGCTTTTAGAAATGTATCTTTGTCTAATGCACACAATTTATTTATTTTAAGATAATCTGATTCATTTAAGTCTTGAATGTTTTTGCAAGGTTTATTTCCCATGATTAATTTTTCTATAAGAGTTTATTTTTTTTTATTTTTTGTCTTTTTAAATATTTGTTTATATAGGTTAAATTATATTTTTATATGCATTTTATTTTGAAGAAATTAATAAGAAAGAATAAGAATTGGATATTTTAAATTTCTTAAAGTGAATAAAATTTAATTATTTAAGCTTATTTGAAATTTATCTTACAGTTTTAGTATGAATTAAATTGGAATATAATCTAATATTTCTTTCAAACATATTTATTCAAATTCTTTTTAATATTCACTTCCTTTTTAATAAATTTTTTGCAAATGGAGATCTATCATCAAATATCTCTTTTTCTAATCTTAAATTTTAACCAAGGAATTTCTTCATCTCAGTTGAATCACTCAAATTCTTCTCATTTCAAAAATTTGAGATGATCTCCTTGGTATTGTTTTCATTGAGCGATTTGATTAATAGTTTTAGTTTTTTTTTTATAATTATTTTAATGAAAACTTTTTTTCTTTTTTTTTTTTTTTTTTTTTGACCTTTAGAAATTTTGAAATTTTCACAGAAAAATTAAAAATTGAACAATTATCGAGATCAAAATAAATGTTGATCAATTCAAAATTTAAAATTTTTAAACATTACAAACTTTCTTTAAAAAATAAATTGATTAAGTGATAAGTGAGACATATAAAGAAAAATTGGGAAAAAAAATGTTGTTTGTTTTAAAAAAAAGAAAAAAGATTTTATTTTAAATTTTATTTGTAAAAAAAAAGAAAGGAAAAAAAAAATGTAAACTTTTGGAATGAAAATAGTTTTCTTTGTTTCTTTCAAAAATTTAAAAGAAAATAACATCATAAAAATTTTCTTTAAATTCAGTAGGCCATATACTATGTTCTTCTTTTCTCCATTCTTTTTTAATATAACTTTGAAAAAAAAATTTAAAAAAATAATTTTAAAAAAATAAAATTGTACTTGATAAAATTGGTAACTAACAATGAAGAAAAATAATGACTATCACTTTGGCTGTTAAAACAATAAATGTTTCCCTTTCCAAAATTTCTACGAGCTATGATTGGATTGATTTTATCTCCTAACAATATTTCTTCATCTTGATGAAGTTTTGAATAATCTTTTACAATAAACATGGTTTCTATACTATCATTTACTTTAACTCCTTTCAATAATGGATTTTCTTTGTTTACATTGAGGTATTCTTCAGTAAAAACAAAAAAACTGTTTTCGTAAGAATTTCCTATATTTTTTCGTTTTTTTTTTAAATTATTTAATATTTTTTTTCAATTGAAAATTTAGATTTTTTTGACTTTATTTTATTATAGAAAGTTATAAGGGGTCAACCAATGAACATCCCAAAAAATTTCTATAGCAAATCAATTGAATTCATAATGAGATAATGAAATATCAATCACATCAATAATTCTTTCTCAATTAAGAAATTTTTTGAAAAAACACGTTAAAGATTCCAAATTTCAATAAAGATTTGATTGATTTTAAAGTTTACCATACAATACTTGTAATTTCTCATCTTTCATTCTCTATTTCGGTCCATATTCATATCCTTTCTCATTTATGTATCCTAATGTGCATACTTTTCCTCCCTCTTCGATATGTTGAGCAAGATCATCACCTATCTCTTTCCCTTCTCCTTCACTCTTCACTATATTTTCTCCATCAAGAAATATCAATCGAAATCACTTAATTTGATTCCCTCTTCTTTCAATTCTTTCCATTTCTTCCTATTTTTAACATAAGGATTGATATCATACACCCAAAAATTTTTATTCCGTTTAAATAATTTCCCTATCTCTCCTTTGCTCCATTCAAAAGATGTAACCTTTATATTTTCTTTTATTCTTCATTTTTCTATTTGGATGGAAGATTCATCTTTCTTCATTTGTAACAATTCCAATTTTTTTTTTTTTTTTTCAGAAAAATAAAATTAAGGAGAAAAATAATAACAACTAAATTAATCAAAACAAGTTTATTTGAAATTATAGGAAAGGTATTGAACTATTAGTATTTGGATCACTTTAGGAACAAAAATATTGTTTTTCCTCTTTAAAAACTTGAAAAACAAAAGAATATGGAAAACTGATCGAGTGAATTGGACGGGCCAAAATTTGTGCTCTTCTTTCGTCCATACTTTATTGATTGAACTAAAAAAAAAATTCAGAAAATGAAATTAAAAAACTTAAAACAAAATTTAAAAATTTATTAATTAAAAAATGAATATAATTAAAAAAATTAAAATTTTTTGATTATTTAAATTTAAAAAGAATAAAAACAATTTATTAAATCAAATAAAAAAATAATTTATTAAAAAAAAACTATTTAAAAATTAAAAGTAAAAATTAAATTAAATTGAATTTTTTTTTTACTTTATTAAATTGGTCAATAACGTATTATCTACATGATTAGTATTGCTGTTACTATTCAAACAATAAATGTTTCCCTTTCCAAATTTTCTACGAGCAATGATGGGATTGATTCTGTCTCCAACCAACACTTCTGTTTCTTCATGAAGGGCAGTTCCTTCTTTACCCACTATTCTCACATTTACTTCATCGTTAACTTTTATACCTTTCACGTACTCTTTTCCGTTTTTGATGAATTCTTCAGTGAAGCAGATGGTATCATCCGCTCCCAAACATCCTAGAAAAAAAAAATTTTCAAAAATGTTGAAGGACAAGTGATATTAAAATTGATGTAAGATCTATTTTAAAATTTATTTGTAAATATATTATTGTTAAATGATTTATATCCGCTAAGAAATTTTTGAATTTTTGTAATATTTGTTATTATAATACTATTCAAGTATTAAGATCGTATAATATGAGTTATATACCTCAGAGTATTCCTTTCAAGAAATTAATAATTTTTATCCCTTTTAAAATTGGAACAAAAAATGAATGTTCTTGAATTAAGAATAAAGATCTTGTATGAATTTAATTTTACCATATACAGCTTGTAATTTTTCAACTTTCATTCTCCCTTTCGGTCCATATTCATAATCTACCACATTATTGTATCCCAATGTACATACGTTTCCTCCCTCTTCAATATATTGAGCAAGATCATCACCTATCTCTTTCCCTTCTCCTTCACTCTTCACACAATTCCCTCCATTTATTAATACTATATCGAAATCACTCAATTTTATTCCCTCTTCTTTCAATTCATTCCATTTCTTCCTATTTTCAACATAGGGATTGATATCATACCACTTAAAATTTTTATTTTGTCTATATACTCCCCAATTCTTCTTCACTCGATTCGAAATAACCAACCTTTATATTTTCTTTTATCCTCCAATCTTCAAGTTTTAATGCATCATTTTCTGGTGATTTCATTTCCAATTTTTTTTAATTTATTTTGAATTTTTTTTCAAATTTTTTTATCAAATAAAAAAATGTTAATTTAGATTCTAAACTAAAACAAAAAATGTTATAAAAACAAGTTTAGTTGTAATTATAGGAAAGGTATTGAATAATTAGTATTTGGATAACTTTTGGAACAAAAATATCGTTTTTCCTCTTTAAAAACTTGAAAAACAAAAGAATTTGAAAAACTGATCGGGTGAATTGAAAGGGCCAAAATTTGTGTTCTTCTTTCGTCCATACTTTATTGATTGAACTAAAAAAAAAATTGAGAAAGTGAAATTAATAAACTTTAAACATTCAAAAAAAAAAAAAAACTAAAACAAGAAGTATAAAAAAGAAAATTTTTAATTTAAATAAAAAAATAATTTATTAAAAAAAAAAATGATGAAAATAATTTATTAAAAAAAAACTATTTAAAAATTAAAGTGTCGACTGAATTAAATTAAAATTTTTTACTTTATTAAATTGGTCAACAGCGTATTGTGTACATGGTCAGTATCTCCCGAACTGTTCAAACAATAAATGTAACCCTTTCCAAATTTTCTACGAGCCATGACAGGATTATCCATGTCTCCAACCAACACTTCTGTATCTTTATGAAGGGTAGTATTTTTAATACCCACCTTTCGGATGAATATTTTTTCATTTACTTTAATTCCTTTCACGTACTCTTTTCCTTGGTTGAGATATTCTTCGTTAAAAATGAATTGATCTCCTGCTCCCAAACATCCTGCGATTTTAAGAGAATTTATAATTATAAATTCATTTGTAATATCAATTATGAAGTTGTATCATAAACATTAATTTGAAATCATCTGATATAAACAGAAATTTCAGATAATTCAAGATTATTAACTTTCATAAAAAATATCTTATATTATGATGCAAACAATCTTTGATTGAATTTAATTTTACCATATACAGCTTGTAATTTTTCATCTTTCATTCTCCCTTTTGGTCCATATCGATAATCTTCCACATTATTGAATCCCAATGTACATACGTTTCCTCCCTCTTCAATATATTGAGCAAGATCATCACCTATCTCTTTCCCTTCTCCTTCACTCTTCACACCATTCCCTCCATTGATTAATACAATGTTAAAATCACTTAATTTGATTCCCTCTTCTTTCAATTCATTCCATTTCTTTCTTTTATCAACATAGGGATTGATATCATACCACTCAAAATTTTTGTT
>JAMYWO010000030.1:184300-191173 GCA_024220525.1 Cochliopodium minus | reverse complement strand
AAGCAATTCAATTAAATGATTCATATTCAATGTATAATCTTGCATTAATTTATGAAAATGGAGAAAATGGAATTGTTGGAAAAGATATTTTGAAAGCAATTGAATATTATAAAAAAGCAATTCAATTAAATCATTCAAAAGCAATGTTTAATCTTGCATTAATTTATCAAAATGGTGAAAAAGGAATTGTTGAAAAAGATATTTTGAAAGCAATTGAATATTATGAAAAAGCAATTCAATTAAATGATTCATATTCAATGTATAATCTTGCATTAATTTATGAAAATGGAGAAAATGGAATTGTTAGAAAAAATTCACAAAAAGCCATTGAATTTTACAAAATGTCTTCAGATTTCGGAAATAAAAATGGAAAAAAGAAATATGAAGAATTAACAAAGAAAAAAAATTGTATTATTTCTTGATTTCCAAAAATCAGATTAAAAGAAATAAAACAAAATTAAATAAATTTTATATTTCCTTTTTAATTTCTTTTCTAAAAATATAAATAGAAAGATCTTAAAGTCCAATTATTTATTTGTTGTTTCTTTCATTTCAATGGAAAGTTTTTGCAAGATTATCACCAGACAGAACACAATATTTCAAAAATACATAAATTGTGTTATCTCAAAAACAAATTTTTCTTCAAAAAAATATTCTCACAATGAATTGATTTTTGACAATCCTCCTTTAAAGATTATTGGATCAGGTAGTGCTTGATTGATCTATACAAACTAATTTTCTTTTCTCAAATGTAACAAATCAATCCATTCTTGAGTTTGTTCTTTTTTCAAAATTTTTGCATAAGAAAATTGGAACCAAACTTCCAAAATATCTTCTTTTCTTTATCATTCATCTTTCTCTTATTTAAATTAAAAATTAAAAATAAATAAAAGGAGTTGATCAACATTTTTCTGAAAAGATGGAAATTTCTCAATTTGCTCTTTTGTGAAAGGTTTGTTTGGATGATATCCAGGAAGGTTCCAATAATCGTAATCAACCTCCAAAATAAAACATTCTTCAAAATCATTTGAATTTAAAGATGAATCGCTTTCTTCGTCCTCAAAAATTTTTGTTCCTTTAATATCTCAGTTAAAAATGGTTCTTTGTTCATACAAAAATTGAAAAGCTCAAACTTGTTTGATGATAATTCTTTTCTTTTTTTCTTATCCCATTTAAAATTAAAAAGAAAATCTGTTTTAATTTTTGTTTATTTAACATCTTTCTTTTTACAACCAACATCTCAAAAGGTCTAACGTTGATAAACTCTTGGTGTGCTTAAGATCAGTCAAAATGAGATCTTCCACATGAAATACACCTTCCTAAAAAAATAAAAATTTATAGGAATAAAATAAAATAAAAACTAAAATCAAAAAATCAAAAATAAAATAAAGTAAAAATCAAAAAAATTTAAAATAAAATAAAACAATAAAAATAATTTAAAAAAAAAAATAAAATAATAAATAAAAATTATAAAAAAATAAAAAAAAATAAAAAAATATAAAAATAATAAAAAAAAAATAATTAAAAAAAAAATATAAAAAAAAATAATTAAAAAATAAAAATGATAAAATCAAAATATAATAAAGTAATAATCAAAAAAATTTAAAAATAATAAAAAATAAAATAAAATAAAGAAAAAAAGTGAAAAAATTATGGGGATAAAAACACACAACACAACTTTAAAAATTAAAAAAAAAAAATTTTATAAAGTAAAAAAAAAAGATTTAAAAATACTTTAAGAGGCATAAACTTAAACTGACATTGGTAGAACCCTTTGGTTTCAAAACGCCAACACGAATTTCCTTTTGCAAGCAAAAATGGGGATGAGACCATCTTCTTTCTTCTTCTTGAGGGAGGATGATCTTTCAATGTCTTTGCCCGCAAACTTGCTCACCACTCTCGAGATGTTTCCTTCCACTATCTCCCCTATTGTCAACCTCAGTTCTCTTTGCACGTTTGAAAGGTTTGAGATGCTCACTTTCACTCTGAAGACTAAAAAAATTTATAGAAAAGTAAAAAAATGAATAAAAACAAAATTCAAATAAAATAATGAAAATATAATAAAAAATAAATCAAAAAATAATTTTTAAATAAATCAAAAAAAAATTGGAATAACAAAAAGAAAAATTTTAAGAAAAATAAATCAAAAAAAAATTATAAAATTAAATAAAATTCAATAAAATCAACAAAATAATAAAAAATTAATAAAAATAAATTTTTTTTGAAAGTTAAATGAATAGACAATAAAATGCAATAATAAAAAATTAAAAGTAAAATAATATCTATAATAATAAAAATAAAATGGTGTAAAAAAATGAAAAATAAAATAAAAAATCAAATAAAATAAAATGTCAAAAATAATTAAACAATGAAAAGATTAAATAAACACAAAATTCAAACAAAATAATGAAAATATAATAAAATAATCAAAATGAAATATTGAAATAATAAAAACAGAAATTTTTTGAAAGATAAAAGAACAAAAATAAAATGCAATAAAAAAATGAAAAAATAAAATGCAATAAAATCAACAAAATAATAAAAAAATTAATAAAAATAAAATTAAAATAAAATAAAATTGAAAAAAAGGTTTACGTTGATTAATTACAGCAGGAGTGTCTGCAGTTATGGAAATGATAATATCATGTGCTTTTGGACCAATCCAATAGATTTGAGAAGAGGAGATGATGTTGGTTTGTAAACAGGGGATGTTCCAAAGCACGTCGAAGATCCCCGTGAAGTTTCCCTGATAAAAATCGTTGTAAGCAGATGGTTTGGGAGAAATAACCACCAAAATATTCATTTTACAACCTAAAGTGATTAAAAAGAAAATAACAAAAATAATGAAAAAAAAAAAAATGGAAATTTTCAAAATTAATTTTAAAATATGGAAATTAAAAATAAAAATAAAAAAATAAAATGAAATTTTTTTTGTGAGAATTTAATATAATTTGGATCAATTTTCATACTATATGATTGATCAAAGAGAACTAAATTATCATATTCATTTATCGATCATCTTTTTTACTGAGAAATTTTCAATAAAAGTAAAAAAAAATTATTGAAAATTAATTTAATCTATTTTCAATGATAAATCTCAAAATAAATCAAACAATAAAAATCAAAAGAAAATAATTTAACGTGATTAAACATGTAAAAAAAAGAAATTTTTTTTTAATACCTTTATATAATGTGATGGGAAGTTCTTCAGGTGTTTCAAAAGTGACAGTGAAAAAATCTGATAGCAAAATGGGCTCTGATTTGTCTCTGTCAATACTGCGGCCAGACATAGGAGAGATTTGCATCTTCTGTATTTCAATGGGTAAATCAAAGTTGTTGGTCATTTGAACTTTTTTTAAAAAATAAATAAAAACAAGAACAAAAATTTAGGATTAGTTATGTAAAATTAAAATATTTTGTTCAAACAAAAAAAAACGATTAGATTTATTATTTAACATTAAATAAAAATTGTTTCATTTTTAATTTTTTAAAAAAGATTGTTTTTGTTTTTCAAATTTCTTTAGTTGATATAATTTTACCTGTTAAATAATTGGTGTGTCCCACTGTTATGCTTTGCGATTGTATCGACTCCATGTGCAGAGGTTCTATCAAGTGGAGTTTCCTTTCTACATTACGGATAGGAGACTTTGTCTCTTTGTAGTTGGGATTAAGGAGTTGTTCAATGTGTATGTTGGGGTTTTGTTTGTCAATAGGAAAAGAGCTTATGAAATAAAAAATTAAATTTTGAAAATAATTAAAAAATAGAGATGTTCAAAATTTTACAATAGTTTAAATTTTGTTAGCAATTAATTTATATCCGCTAACAAAGTTGTAAATTTTGGACATGTCTAATTAAAAAAAAAAATTTTTTTATTGTATTTACCTTTGACTCACTGCAGCTCTTACTATAATATCTTTATTGATGTAATTTGGATCTATCTCTATTGGAATGGCAAATTCGAAGATGATATCTCCATTCATCAGCTTCATGAACTTTGGTTTATAGCTGGATTTGTGGGATACAGAGATGCCCTTGAATTCATCTTTTATTTCTTTGTTATTCTCAATCTGAGAGAAGATGAGGGTCTCTGATATCGATTCTAATTCAGGTTTATGCTTCCTATTTGATTCTGAGACTATTGTTTTTTTTTTTGGCTGCACCATTTTGTTTCCTGTCACCAATGGTGTGTTTTCTGATTCTTGGAAGGTCAGATCTATTTGGAGATTGGAATAAAATTCTTTCTCCTCACTTGTGAATACTGTATTTTCTGATGTAACTTCCAAATAGCTTATAATCAAGTAAAATACCAATAGTTCTCCTAAATATTGAGATGATATTTTAAAAATATGGATATTATCATGTTTGTATTATAACATATGGGTCTATATTGATTGTATTATGAAGGTTAATCCTGTTTTATATTTTATATCTTCTTTAAATAATTTTATGACCTTGTACTATATATTCTCTTTCTGGATCATTAAACTCTCCATTCACTTTTATTTTGTTATTTGGATTATAAGGGAAGAAGAATTTTAATACTGCCTTTTTGAAAAAGTTTGATTCCAATTCACTGATAAATAATTTCTTTTTCTCTCCAATAAAATCCATATTTTGTCAATACAACTTTATCTTTAAGAATATTTCTTCTGATCAAACAAAGTTTTTTTTTATAATTTTATTTCACTGATTCAATCAAAAAAAATACATTTTAAAGATTGAACATGTATTATTGCTTTTTATTTTTTATTGAAAATCAAATCAACCTTACCAATTCAATCATACCACAAATTAATATTTTTTTAACGATAAATGGAATTCTAATAAATAAAAAAAAAAAATATCTTTCTTTTTACTTATGAAATGCAAATTTAAAGGATTTTTATGTGATCATTTTCTTACTAATAAGCTTTTCCAAGCTCGTCCAAGCTTTCACCATATTGATTTTTTCTCCTAATATAAAAAGTGAAATAAAAATATATAAAAAAAAAATTAAATAGCTTTGATTAGCTCATTTTTTAAATAAAGCACAACTTTATTAAAGATTTTATAATCAAATCAAAATGGTGATTATCCTCAATAATAATTATTTGCTATAATATCTCAATTTATTGAATTATAAACTAAAATACATCCTATATTATCTTTTCCTTAAACCATTTTAACCATTTATTTTAAAATGAACAGAGTAATGGACCACCACCGCCACCACCTCCCGAGCTTGTAAAAAAAAAAACATCTGAATAGCCATAATGGAATTTTTTAAAAATATACTTTATCTTAAACCCAAACACCTAAATAATAAAAATTTATAAATATATTGCAAATAATTTTAAATATAACTGATATAAATTTTTATATTTAAATTATCCTCAAATTAAATTAATTTATATGCTTTTTATTGTAGAAACTATCAGAAATTAAGAATAAGACAAATGGTATATTCAAAATCAAAAATCACTTTAATTATTGAGAATTTATTTAACAACATTTGAAAATCAAAAGAGGGAGGAAGAGGTGATTTGCTTTCATCTATTCAAAAAGGAAAATCATTGAAGAAAACGACTACTGTAGATAAATCTGGACCTATTATAGGTAAATTAATTTGAATCTCAAAACAAATTTCGAATGGAGACTTTAGAATTTCGATAATAATTTGTCAACATTATAATCACCAAATAATTTAAATTTTTGAATATCTTGAAAACAATATTATTTATAAAACCGATATTATATATTCAGAAATTCTAAAATTTCTTTTTTTTTTTTTGATAAATAGAAAAAAAGGGATCTTCCGGAGGAGGATCTTCCGGAGGGGGAGGAATGGGAGGAGGAATGGGAGGAGGCTTATTCTCAGGAGGAATGCCAACATTGAAGAAGGGAGGAGGATCAAATCCACCACCCAAAAACAATCCCCCACCTAAAAACAATCCCCCACCAAAATCTAATCCCCCACCTAAAAACAATCCACCTCCAAAGAACAATCCACCTCCAAAAAACAATACACCTCCTAAAAATGTAACAGTCAAGACCCCTCCAAGACCTCCACCAAGTAATCCTCCACCAAGCAATAATAATAATCCTCCTAGAGAACCTCCAAGTATCCCATCACAAACCAATTTGGTTCCTCAACAACCCAACAGGCCTCCTCCACCTTCCAATCAGCCTCCTCCACCTTTGAGACCTCCACCACCATCTTCTCAACCACCACCACCATCTAGACCTCCACCTCCATCAAGAACTGTTTCAAGTAAACTAAATCAAATTTTTTTGTTCAAAATTTCATTTTATCAATATCAATTTTTAATTTTTATTTTCTATTTTCACTTATACACCCCAATATTATTAAAAATGATTTGATATTTAACCAGTTCATAAAGATTTATAATTGATCATTTTTGAAAAATATCCTCATATTTTATTTCTTATTGTTTAGATTACAGTGGACCAACTGAACAAGAAGGGCAATGGACATTTAAATTAGATTTACCTCCACCTGTAAGATTCGGAGGAAATCCAAAAGAATATCCATCCGGAAGAACAAGCGGAGCATCCATCCTCCAACTCTCCGGAAACACACAACAAAAACCAACACCAACACAGCCTCCACCTCCAACAAAGCAACCTCCACCACTTTCCCAACCCCCACAAAAAAGAGAAGTGCCTCCACCTTCACAAGATAATAATACCACACCTCCTCCTATTAATAAAGTTCCTCCTAAACGTCCTCCTCCCAAAGAAGTTCCTACAAATGATCAACCTAACATTCCTCAACAACCTCCTCCTAGGAAAGTTCCTCCTCCAAGAAAAAATTTGACAGAGGAGCAATGGTTGGATGAGGCCATGAAAAAAATTCAGCTCGCCATCAATGC
>JAMYWO010000030.1:176800-179300 GCA_024220525.1 Cochliopodium minus | reverse complement strand
GATATGATGATGAACCAACATGTTTTCCTCTTTGAAAAGCTTTTGCCTTTATCAAAGTGATGATTTGATCTCTCAAAATGATTCCCACGAAACGGCCTCTCTTGTCGATGATGGGAAACCCGTTGTGTTCATTGTCTTCCAAAATCTCCACCACGTGCTTCACTTTTTCTACCAAATTGAAATGGATCACTCTATCGTTCATCACATCATCTGCTCTAAACTTTCTGAAAATGGTAGGTGGTTCCCAACCTAACAGAGAAAATAAATAAATTCAAAATTTTAATCCATTAATCAAAATTTAAATAAAATTATAAAATTCATTGATTAAACACAATAATTAAAATTAAATTAATAAAAAATTTTTGAAAAAAAAAATTTGAACTAAAAAATAAAAAAAAATAAAAAATTAAATTTAAAATGAGAAATAAAATAAAATAAATTTTTAAAATAATTTTATTTACCCAAAAGAGGAATTTTTTTAGCTACAATGTGAATATCGTAGATTCCTTGGTTGAAGTAGTCTCCTGTCCATTTGGCAACCATGAGGGTAATCATGATAGGAAGACCGTATTGAATGTTGTTTGTTGATTCAATCAAAATAACCGTCAAAGAAATGGTCATTCTCACTAAAAATAATGTTATAAATTAATATTTATTTAATTTTTTTTATTTTTTTTTTATTTTTTATTTCAAATTTTTATTTTAAATTTTTAATTTCAAATTTTTTAATTTTTTATTTCAAATTTTTAACTTTAATTATTTTTTTCTTTGCTTTTTTTTTTTTACCAACACCTCCAAGAAAGGCTGCGGCACCAATAAGAGCGAAAATTCCAGGATCTATTCCAATGTTGGGCATGAAATAGCTCATGATTGATCCAAACAAATTTCCAAGTGCTATACAAACAAATAAAATTTAAAATAAAAAATAAAAATTAAATTCAAAAAAATTAATTTCAAAAAAAAAAATAAAAAATAAAAATTAAAAAAATTAAATAAAATTAAAAATAAAAAATTTGTTACCTGCACCAGTCAATAAACTTGGAATAAATAGCCCTGATGGAACTAATTTTTTTTAAATTTTTTTATAACCAAAAAATCAATGTTATTATCAAAAAATAATACCAGAAATTCCGTATGTAACACATGCCAAAATAAAGTAAAAAATGATAAACACCCATAATGTAGGTCTGTCAAAATTAGTTGGACTGTGAAACTTTGTTAAAAATTTATTTTTTATTTTTATTTTTATTTTTTTATTTGATTTTTATTTTTATTTTTATTTTATTTTTATTTTTATTTTTATTTTTATTTTTATTTTTATTTTTATTTTTATTTTTNAATAAAGAAATAAATTGACAAGAAAAAAATGAATCCAGAACAAGATGCACTTGAAGAATGGAGAATAAGAGAAAATTCGAAAGTTGGTTTTTTTTTTCTGAGCGAATATAAACCAAAAGAATTTTTTGCTCCTAATACCAACTTCCATATCTACGATATTATCCCTCATAGCCAATCTAGAAAGAAATGGAGTGAATATAAAATGGATGGGCTTGATTTGAAAGAATTTGATATCATTTTCATTGATGGAGGGAATACTTTTGATGTACAAGGAGAGGGGAAAGAGATAGGGGATGATTTCGCGACATATATAGAAGAAGGTGGAAATTTTTGTACACTTGGTTATACTAATTGTGGTATTTGTGAATATGCACCAAAAGGAAGATGGTATACAGATCAGATGCAAGTTGTACAAGGTAATAAATTTTTAGAAATTAATAATAAGTAATTTAAATAATTCTTCCACTTTTTAAAAATCCTATAATTCAATAAAGAATTTACTTTTTCAAACCCACTCGATAAATTTTTAATCAAATAAAAATAAAATAAGATGAAGAGTATATCAGGTTTGATGGATTTATAGGAACAAGATGTTACAATTTAGAGCAATACATACCTTTGTATATAATTTAAATCAATCATATTATTTTTTGCAAAATATAAAAATACGTGGAACATATGTTCACAAAATCCAGTAAAATGAAAGAATATACCATTCAAAATTAAAATCTTGAGATATAATGAATATTTCTTTCAATCGAAGGTATATAATTTATTTAGCATTATTTTTATATCATTCTCTATTCCAATCTATCTATCCATAAATGAAAGATAAATCTCGATTTTACAATGGGATTATGATAAAAACATTAACATTTTTTTTCATTATTTCAAGTATATGTGATTTTTTTTATAAAAATTGCAAAAATCTTGAATTATTCGGAATTTCTTAGCATCAAATTTTTGAGTTCTATTTATATCAGATCATTTTAAGTATAATGCTTAAAATCATGATTAATGTATAATTGAAATCACTTTATCTTTATAATGCATTCAAATGATTTTACAAAAAAAAATTTTGTGGATGCTCATTATACCCGAGAATAACATATCTTAATTAGAAAGAAAAATATTTTATTTTTTGTTTTAATTTCGATGCGAT